>KQ435729.1:2319750-2334204 GCA_001276565.1 Melipona quadrifasciata | reverse complement strand
GCGGCCGCTCGCTTCGCCACCGCTTAACCCCGCGGACGCTCGAAGGGGACAGGTGCGGCGAACGGCGCGACCGCGAGACGCTGATCGCTTGCGCTCGCTCGTTAATCATCACCGTCGGCCGGAGATTAAGCGCCGGGGTAGCTTCTGCCACCCTATTAAGGGCCGGCACGGTAGGAGCCGGGCTCGTTTTGTCAGGCCGCGCGCCTTTCACGAGGTTAATCGACATCGCGGTTAATTGAATAAAATCCGGCGAGCAGATTAAATCGTCGTTCGACGACGGGTTATCCACCACTCGAAAACCAACTGCCTAACACGTTCGAGTGTTATATAAATATTCGGTTAATTACCGACGCAACGAGCTTCGTCGTTATGACTCGTCGTTCGGTCGAGTATGGTTGCTCGATACTTATCGGCCACTTGTTCGCTCGTGTAATCCAGCGTGACGTAAAATTGGGACAATTAATAGATGTGTCTAGCGATAAAGTTGTTTGCCGGCGGAGGAGAGGGTGAGAGCTCGCGCGAACTCGGCAGAGGCTCAAATTTAATCGCGCGGCCGATCTCTTGTATTAAATACGTTATACCCTTCGCGAGCGTGTCGCCCTTATCAAAATCACCGACACAAATCTCTCTCTCTCTCTCTCTCTCTCTCTCTCTCGGGGAGTAGAGGGGACGTTAGCAGGATTCTGGCTGGTAATGGAGCCCCGAAGCCGAGTCGCGGTCCTGTTTCCGAAGGAATCCGTGAAACGACCTTCCTTCTCTTTACGCCCCTTTGTACCACGCGCAAGACGAGAGAGGGAGAGGCAACGAAGGGGAAAGAACGACTTCGTCGTCGTCGGCGAGAGATCGCCGATCTCTCGTAGATGTTGCACGGCGTCGTTGACGTCGCGTACAAAAGGAGAAGCAACCAGGAGTGGTGGAACGAGAAGAGTGGCGGCGAGGGTGAGGCGGAGGAGAACAGGAAGGAAGGAGGGGAAAAGAAGAAGAAGAAGAAGAAGAAGAAGAAGAAACGGAGGACAACGGCGAGGACGATGGAGAAGAAACGAGAGGGAGAAGGATTGTTTCCTGGTGGCTCGAAGCTTCGTCTCCTCCTCTCTCTCTCTCTCTCTCTCTCTCTCTCTCTCTCTCTCTCTCTTTCTCTCGCTCTTTCTCTCTTTCGTCGTTTTGTTTTCACGACGGCAAGGCCGGTTTGCATACGGAGGTGAACGGAGAGGGAGAATGGGTCGAGGGAGAGTTAGAGTCTAGAACCGAGGCTTGTGCTCCGCGGTTGCTCAAAAATACTACGAAACAAACCACAGTGTGTGGACCAAAGGTCCTTTAGTCACATTGTTGCTTCTTTTCGGGTCACGATACTACGACCACTTGCATTCCGTATTTATTCGTATTCGAACACGTCGATACGATGGTATTTGTGGCATTAGAGGTACAGATAAAACATCCGCGAGTGGCAACGTTCAAGTGTTTGAAGCTTAAACTTAAAGGATCGGAAATAACGTTCCAAGAGAGCAAGAATTCACAAAATTGCTCCGAAATGAATTTTCGAGAGTAGAAAGTCAGAAATTCGTTTATCGGTTTCATGAATCCTAACATCATCGACTAGGCCAATAAACGACGATTGAAAAAAGCTATCTGTTTGTGCGTGTATATAGTGTTGAGCAAAACTCAACATACATATGGACTCTTAACATTAATATATTTTATCGAGTGTTTGCATATAGAATACAAGAAACAAGAAAAACAAAATATGTAGTATTTTGTAGGATGTTTCGGCTTTCCAAAAAATATTTTATACATCATCACTTTAAACTGGTATAACTGGTTTTATTTTGAAGTGTTTCTTCTTTTAAAAAAATTGTATAAACGTTGAAAAATGTTATTCATGGCTGAGTCTGTCATCTTGAAGGATAATGTTTTCTATTAACGACTTCTTAAAACTTGCAAGAACGACTTTTTCTTCGTCATCTTGCAGAACTTTGAACGTTGGAGTTGCAAAATTCAAAAAATTCCAACGTTAAAAGTGTCAATAAAATTGCAACAAATATTATGGGATCTTTGTAAAGAGAAAATTTCAATTTTTTTTCAAGACCACGGAGGGATCGAGTCATGCTTTACGTTTGAATTTTTACAATTTTTGGGAATAAAAGTACTCTTACTTTCTCTCACCCTTTCTACATGGTGTAAAAATATTTTTGGGGGAAAAAACGGACTTATTGTTAAGACGGTCAAAGTAGAGGCACTTTACACTACAAAATGGTATCAAGTTTGAATCTTTCTTCGCAAAGTTGTAAGTTTAAAGTATCGACAATTTTTCAGCATTGCGGGTGGAGTTATGCTCCCTGCTGCATATAGATAGTACGTAGTTGTTCCAGGTGTCTTCTCAAGCAGCGACTTCTCTTCCACGCCCTGTTTGTTCGCGGCTACGCACGGGCAGAAGGATTTCCCGGAGCAGCGTGCATCCCGGGTGTACGCGTGTGTGTGCGCGAACGCCAAGCAAGATCTGTAACCTCAGATACGAATCTGTGAAGATATCGCAACGAGTACTGCTCGAGAGTTGGCAGTCAGTCGGGATAACGAGTACCGTCAACCGATCTTCCCTCTACCTCTGGAGTTTAGTCCTCCTCGTCGTGGTCGTCGTCGTGGTCGTCGTTTGCCTCATGGCCGGTCGTTTCACCGAGCACCGAGGTGTCTCGAGGGAAGAGCAACGTCTCGGCGTGACACCGCTCCTCCCTGCTTTTCTTGCTCTTCGTTAAGTCCCGCGCTATCACACCTTCTGCCGGATCCTCTATTACCGATACGATCGGCGAAGGACTCGTATTAACTACCGGTGTTTCCTGGTAATCGCCGAGCGGCCTGAGTACGCTCTAACTCGCAGTCGCACCGAGATGTGTGTACACGCCGAGCGGTTCGCGCGAAATCTTCGCGTCGATCGGTTCGAGTTTCTGTGAATGCCGCGGGTATTTGCGCCTTGAGACTTTAGCGCGACTTTAGTCGGTCAAATTTTTCTCACCCAGAGGAGGACCTCGCGGAGATCTTGCGCTCATCGAGGGGAAGATAAAGTAACGGCGAATGAAAAAATGGACGCACGAGGTACGTTACGAAAGACGTGTAACAGAGGTAGGAGCGAGCAACGCAGGAGGGCGGGATGCAAGATAAAAAGAGGTCGAGTTTTACGCACGCGTCGAGAGCAAGTGTGGTCAGAGCCGCGGAAAGGGTGAAAGAAAGGAAGAATGGGAGGGAAGAATGCCGATGGTTCGCGGCAATAAAACACCGTGGCGCGCGCGGACGCGGGCCTGCGTGCACCAGCCTGAAACGCGCCAAACGGACCAACGTGTCGAAGAAAAGGGGCAAGCAAGAAGGCGGGAGGAAAAGTCCACGATGCGCGTTACCGGAAAATAGACCGAAGGAACTGGAGAAAGTGAGAAAGAACGGGGAAAAAGGAGAAAAGGTGACCGCGAATCCTTTTAATCCACCGGCCTCGTTACAACGAAACGGCAATTCGCTCGAGACTCGATTCCGTTTCTCGAGGCAACACGCGACGAAGATTAAATCGAGAAAGCTGTTAGCATCTGGACGCGAGAGAGTCTTTTTGCAGGCAGGATCGCAGAGATAAGCGGAAATGGATAATTTACCTGTCGTTGGCCGAACGAGACGATAAGGAGAAGAAGGAAGAAGAAAGAAGAAAAAGGAAGAAACGAAACGGAGATTTATTTCCGTACTTAGACGCGACAAAACGACGTGGAAAGCGTTCTTGTTGCTCGGCGTGTCTCCATAAATTTCGGCACTGGAATTCCATTCTTCGGGCGGAATTAAATCTGTGAACCTACGAAGCACGTCGATGGAATGTAGATATTAACGGGCTATTCGATCCCAACCGCTTATTTCCAGTCGATCTTATCGCTCCTCTATTTGCATAATTATTCGTTCACCTTCGGTCGTACCATTTTTTTTTCCTTTTTAGCCTGACGTCACTCGGCGATTGGAATCTCCATTTATTCGAAAATATTTTACAGATTTGCCACGCGAACTTTGACTGCGTTTACGGGGAACGTCGTGGGACGTTCTCTCTCTCCGTCGTTTATTTCTGTTTATTACAACGCGAGTGGTGACGAGCTCGTTAAGCGGAAGAATAGACGCGTGGTATCCAGCGCTCAAAGGTTCAACGTATTTAGCGATGTAATAGAAGAATTTAGCGATGCGTCATCTCGAGATCTCCGCTCCGAGATCGGATCTTCCAGATCGGATCGATAAATTTCGAATTCACCGTTGATCGTGTACGCCGAGCGCGTTGTGTCTCGCGTTTAGCCAGGGTTGTTGATTGGAATGGAACCTGATAACCCGGAAGGAAGGATTACGGCCGGCGTCGTAACTAATGTCACGATGACTAAGATCTACGTTCCCTATCTCGCACTGTCAACTCCGTTGATGAATATGAGTGTCGGAAACTTCAGCCTCCGAGGAACGCGCGAGTTCGGGGACGCGTGTATTCGATTACGGCTCGTCGATTGCATCCGCGAACGTAACGCAAACTCGCGGACGAAATCGGCGGCAAGTTGGTCGCGTTCGTGGAATCGAGGCTGCGAGGTTTGGTTGGGAAGCGCGCGGTCGCGCGAAACGGAAACGTGGGAACCGGAATGGAGGGGGGAGTCGGCGGAGTCGGCGCAGCGCGTCGTCGCGTCTTGGTCGATTTTCGTCGTGCCGACGGAAGCGCAAAAAGATAGATTGACATCGGTAACAGACGTCCGATCGCGATTCGATCCGTGGCGGAAGAAGCGAGGATCCGGAGGATCGGTTGCGGGAGCGGGTTTGAGCGGTGACGAGCGGCGGCGCGGTGAAACACGGAGTCGCGCGACGACAAGAACGACGAGAGCAGCGCAGCGGAGAGGAGAGAACAGCCGATACAGGATTCCTCGCAATCAACATTACTGGCTACGGCGAGGGGAATCCTTCTCCGTTCCTTTCACCCTGTCTCTCACGGCCTCTCGTTCCCTCCGTCGTCCATCTCCCGTAACAATTGATCGAACACAATGGCGAACACCGATACCGATGACACACGTCGCTACTCGAACCGCCTCGTCCCCCCGGATTTTGTAATTCTAATACACCTTCGGCCGCGAGCGAAGCGTCGAGATGATCGGGCGGCGTTGCACGTATTGTGGAAGGAGCGACGAGCAATATTCCGCGGGGTAATGGATTCGTTTGAGTACGTTTTGAAAGACTACCGTTCCACGTACATGCACGTTGGCTCCTCTCCAGCCAACCGACGACGAACCTACGATCGAGCTGCAACGTCGATTCTACTTGTTTTGCGCAACAATATTCTCCTTGTTGTTGGTTCGTGATTGCACTCGGCAATGGATTCGTTGCACCGGATTTCCACCGGTTGATTCGCAATGAGCGTCGGAATCGTACCATGTTGCCGGTCGGCCAATGACTCTCTGCGCTCGCTCGAGTGTCCCCCGATAGCTCGATCGGTCGTTTCGACATCATTTTGAAATCGGCTTTGCGATTCGGGTGTAGAGAGAAAGCGCGTTCGTCCCGAGGGAAGGAAAGAGGCGAAGAGGGAAAAAGAATGCAACGCGAAGGTCACTCCGCTCGAACGAACAGTCAGGCGGTGGCAGGGGTGACGGAACACCACCACCGGGCTACTCTTTTCTTTTGATCCTCATAAGGCACGCTGGCGATGCGGCCAGCCTCGATGACTAAGGGCTCCGACACCCGTTCCACGGACGGTACATCGAACCGAGTAGAATCCGATCCGCTTCATTCCACGCCACGCGGAGAAAGAAGCCGCGCTGATCAACTTGTCGCTACTCCAATTATCCTTCGTCGAAACGCTCGTACGCCGACTGATTGATTTACGCGAGCTTCTTCTAACCGCTCCACTATGCGCCCCAATTGCTACAGCAAACTAATTATCCTGTACAATTAGCATCTTGTTTCAGTGTCGTTTTTGTTGTTGCGCGGCCTCGTGGTATCTGGCAAGCACGAACACCTGCATACGTGCGTCGTTTGGAAGTTAAACTGATGCTGAACTTGATAATTCGATTTGGGTGTGCTTTGACAGCGTATATAATAGCGTATTCCACTAGTGTGCATAATTTTTATGAATCAAGCGACTAACTTTGATGCGATTCATCGTTTGCAAGTGCAGGTGATCTTTCTACATGTGCGTAGATGAAAGAAATTGCAGAAATCCTCGTGTAACACGATGAGCCGATTTTTGTTTAACACATTTGAAAAAATTATGTTAAAATTAAGCAACAGCTTAAGTGTGTATATATATATATACTCAACGCCTTGGTGCATTTATATTTGTGCACGCATAAAAATAATTTCGAGAATACTTGAATTTTATTACATCAAAAATCCCAAGGTTCCATTTTGTATTTCCTATTATCTCGAAGTTGAATTCGTTGCGATACCGTGTGTTCAAAGTGTTCTGTTCAATATGTCGAACAACAAGTATTCGAAAGAACCACTTCGTTCAGAGGATAATTTATTTAGCATCCACTGGTATACACTATACACAGCTGTATGCAAAAGCGAGGATGATATTGTTCTCGTTTAGTTGCGCAGAGCAGCGACGAAGAAAGAACAAATATAATTAAATAAAAATAGTGTTCAAACATCAAAGTGGCTTCTGAACGTATGAGACAGCCCAACGACTTTCCACATTAATTCGATCGATTCATTCTCTATGCGCGTGTGTTTCGAAATGCACAGTCTCTTCAATTCCATCTCGGGGACGAGCAACAAATCAAAGCTCCGTCACTTAGTAGCAGCGGTAGCTGTACATCTTTAGAGAGCAAGATTTCACCGCGATGGTTCACGACGGCGCACGATGCCAGTTTCACGTGAAATCAATTCGCGTTAATGCAGGTAAAAAGCGCGCGGCGACGTGGCGGCGCAAAAACAATGGCCGGTGTGGCAACTCTCGGCCGGTCCCATTGTCCGCCCGAGCTGGAGCGTGGTCTCGCGTTCGCTGGCGCTCGCTCGCCAGAGAGCTCCTCTGCTCGGTTCGTGGCCGCTGGATAAGTCACGAGAGCTGGCCTAACCAGTCCCGAACGGAATCGTTCCGCCCGGTTTACCGGTTAAATTTACGAGCGGTGCTCGTCACTTTCGCTGAATCGTCTGGAATTAGTGGCGCAGATGGTATCGCGCGATGGGGGAACAACACGCGACGTCGCGAAAACCACCTGCGAGCGAGTCGATCGCTCGAAAATACTGTCCACTCCGTGTCTCCCGCTCAGTTTCCAATCGCGAAACGTGTTCATCCTTCGACAAGGACTCTCCGTTCGTGCCGGAGAACGAACCACGGCGAGGGCCACGTGGAGGCACAAAGGAGACAGAGAAAGACAGATTTCAGACAACAGTGTACGCAAACGGTACAAGCTGCGCGAGGTACCGAGGTCTCTGACAAAGACGCGACGATTACGCGAAGGAAGACGCATCGTCCGGATGAATACCGAATAGGTGATCAGCTAAACGCGCGTTCCGGATCTATTCAATCTGTTATTCCGTGTCACTCGTCCCACGCTTTTCTAATCGCGGCGCATTGTGCGGCCGCTGTGAGACCGCCCTTCGCGCGAACCGCCCACGAGTCCCTCGTAAACATCGATTCGATGCATTGTGTCGCGCGAAATGAGCCTGATACTTTGCCAATAATTTGCCGTAATTTGACGGATAATTGCGCGCGCGGTCGACGTCGCGTGCGTCATCCTTAATTGTCGCGTTACGACGACCGGTCACCGCGGCACGGGCTAACCGGTGATTAATAGAGACGATCGGAGCAGTGGTACGTCCGCGACAAAGAACGCTCGAAACTCGTCTTGGCCGATATAACGAGTATTTTTCATCACTTATCGGGCCTCTTCAGGTGCAACGCTAATGCAACGAAAATTAGCGATTGGTTGATTTGGGCCACGTGATTCGTGAAGGGGCGTGGCGTTGTCCGGTACTGAGCGATCGCGCCTGTAATTTGTTTTCTATCGATTCAAATGTTTGCGTATCGATAAAATTTTATGGCAAAACGTGTCCGTCTTCATTTCCTAGTCGGAACAGTTACTTTTGGGCCTTTCAGTGAGACGAATCGTACAAGTGGCGCAGTTTTTGTCGAAGCTGCATACATAATGAAATCGTTACAAGTGCAAGAACGCAGCGCCTGGAACAACGATGGCGAGATCAGGCGCAGCCGGCGCGGCGTGGATCTCGCATCTGAGCCAACGGCGACGATCGCACGCAGCACGGAAGGACAGCGATTATTCCGGACGATTATAGGGGAGGAAGAAAAAAATCGAGCAACGAGGGACGTGGCCACGGCCCGATAGCATCGCGGTTCGATTCAAGGCTTTCAACCTCGTCATCGCGTTCCTGTTGTCTAGGCGTGACAATGTCCACGCCTTCCGCAACGCGCTATCGCGAAATTAACACATTCCGCGAACGAGCCGGCAAGAAATGGACTCGGGCCGGTAATTAAACAGCCGAGTGAATTCCGTCACCGGAGGAGTCGCGACGAGACGATCAACTCACGAGCGACCCCGAGGCAAAAAGCAGCTGGCCGAAGAACGAAGAATCAACGGAAGACTGAAACTCGCCGCTTCGTCTTGTTCTCTCGTCTCGACGCGGAGAACGTTTCGTTTCAACAGGAAGGATCCTCGGTTGGTAGCGTTCGATCGTTTTCACCGCGTCATTGTCCCGGTCGCGCGCAAGCGTGACAGCATCCACGCCTTCCCGCGCCGCGCCGCGCTGCGAGTCAGCACTCCGGCTGAATCGCTCGTTTTAACGAGCCTCTCTAACGGCAGGCACCGATCTAACTATTACGTGACTCGTGCCCCTGTCGGCGACGACGTACGCTTCTTCGGGAATAAAGCGCCGATCGAATAAATTAATCGATTAAAATTTCTATCTCTAGTCGGCCGTCGTCGAATAACGACGCGGTAACGATCTCCATTGCCGGCTACCCTTCTCTCACCGCCTCTCGCCGATCGTGAGAATCATCCGGGCGTTCGTCGTAAACAATGACGGGACGCGGTGCCTGCGTGTGCCCTGCCCGGTCGTGCTTCGTGGCTTCCGAGAAACGGATAAATCGGTTCGGATCGGTTGGACGTTGCGCGCGGATTATACCGCAACCGGAGGCGAGAAGAAGCAAAAAAGTTCAACGATGAAAGAGAGAAGAGAGATGGGCTATCTCGGGGAAAGAAGGGTAATAGGGACGAAAGGGAGAGATGGGCGCGTGACTGGCCTTATTACGCGCGGCAGGTAACACGTGTACCGAGAACACAAGCTGATGGCGAGGAGCGTTGGGATCACGAATCACGACTAAAGACTCGGTGGCGAGCGGAGAGGAGAAGAGCGGCGTACTGAGGCGAGGCGAGCAAGGAGTCGCGGACAGCTTTGTAATCAGTAGCTCCCCGCCGACGCTGTGTTCGCCTTCTTCTCTTAGCTAACGGTGTATGCACGTAACGCGCGAGAGAGAGAGGAGAGGACTCTCGAATCGAGAGCTTTCGGCGTGGACGCGATGCAACAGTCTGAATCGAACCAGAGGGCCAATTACTCCGACGTCTTCACTCCTGGGGCGCCTGGCGTCCAACTGCGATCACGGCATCTGCCACCGATCTTTCTCTCCGTGCCACCCTCCCGCTTTTGTCCCCTTTCTTCCACGGTTCACCGCCGGGATATCATCGCCGGCCTTCGAAATCGGCCAAATAAACTCGCTTCGGCCAGCGAGCGAGTCGTAATCTCGTCCTCTCGCGAGATTCACGCTCGCCTGGACTTGCTAATGAATTCCTTGGTGTTGGATAATAATACACATCAGTTCCGCTTTTTATATTTGGCTGGCCAAAAAGTAACTGCGTTCCTTTTTTCTGTGCGTGCGAACTTTTCGTGAGAAATAAAAATTTGATCAATACATTGACCATTTTGTTCAGTTACATTGCAACATATTTCAAGGCTTCGTGATTCCGCGAAATTTTTTTTTTTTTTTTTTTTTGACAAAAATGGAAAAAACTGGAAGAATGATTCAGTATTTTCATCAATAATTGAAGGTTTCTTTACCATATGCACAAGATAATTTTTCCTCTTTGGAAGCAGTACAGCAAATGTTTCTTCTTAATCGTCCAGTTTGAAATCGATGCTAAACAAACGTGAGATCGTGCATTTCCTTCTTTTTCAAGCTTGGACAATCAGCTGTCAGATTACATTTTCTTTGAGAATTGTTGTACAAAATCCACTTCTCATCTCCGTTACTAACGTTTCAGTAGTGATTCTCTTGCATTGCAAGCGAGCAAAGTGACTCAACGAGTCGGTGTGACACC
This sequence comes from Melipona quadrifasciata, assembly GCA_001276565.1. NCBI lineage: Eukaryota > Metazoa > Arthropoda > Insecta > Hymenoptera > Apidae > Melipona > Melipona quadrifasciata. The sequence continues at coordinate 2,323,894 of KQ435729.1, read as the reverse complement.
CACACTTCCAGCTTCTACAAACCCACATTCCCATTTTCTTCAAATGACAATGTATAGTTGGTGGAATATTTAAAACTTTTATTTAAAACCGATAGTCTCTTTTCTTCGTCCACTAAATTTCGAATGGTATAGTTTTTCATCTCAGGTGAGACGAATTTAACGACCTAATTGTCGATCGTGTGGATCGGATATTTCGGCTGTTTCGACATCCTTCGTCTTTAATTAGCACGGGATTAGGGAAGTGCCGAGTTGATTTATAGAACGTTTTATTCCTCCTAATGGAGGAAACGTCGAGCGTGTAATAAAGGGGAGGCAATAAAAGCGAGATAAGTTGGGAAATAACTCTTTCCGTTTTGGGAGAGAGGAACTCGAAAACAACGATCTTCCTGCGAGCAGCAAGTCGGAGAGTGGCGATTGAGCGACGGTAAAAGGAGCAATGGCTCGCAATATGGTACGCGTTACTTATGGTCCCTCTACTTTCACGATTCTTTCCTCTTGATTTTTCTTTCGCGTGCGCTATTAAAGCTCGGCGAATGACGGGTTATCGATCGCCGAAGAAAAAGTGTGGTTTATACCGTTTTAACAACGCAGCCACCGTTTCCTATACGGACGCGCAACAGAAAGAAAAACGCGAACGAAGCGGATTGCGCAATATCAGGCGCACAATCAGAGATCTATTTAATTACCGATAATAACCCGAAGTTTTACGAGTGCCTTAATGGCGATATATGCTAAATTGGCCGTTTAATTGCTTCGGCGCTGCATCCGCCGCAACGAAGGAAGTGGCCTCGAGCGACCAATCCATTCCGGACGTTCCACGTTTGACTCTTACGCCTCGCGGAGTCTCTGCATCGAGAGACGTTCGTACCTCGAAACCGAGTTCGTTCGCGAGATCAACGTCCGATTTCATATTCCGTGGGCCGCAAAAACACGACAATAGGACTGGAACCGGCTGGAATCGGCTTCGCGACGCGGCTACCTCTTTTGCCAGTCGATTCCTCTTAACCGAAAATGCGACACCAATACAAAGAGGGTGTTCGGAGGCGCGCAACGCCATATCCGCCGAGTCAAAACGTTGGAAAAACCGCGAGTCGAGCGACGTGGCATGCGATCCGCGCTTGCATTCGGCCGCTGCGACGTCGCTGGTCGCGACAGTTGGCCGAGGAACGAGCAGGCCCGCGCAAAAAGCTCGATTTAATAAAATCAATATTAATTGCCGCGCGGCTCGGCCCGCGGTGGCGGCGGCGGCGGCGCGCCGCGAACCACTCGTTGAATATTCAAGCGCGCTGCTCTGATAGCCTAAAAAGCTGTTTATGGGTCCGGTGTTGCGTAGCGCCCGGTTTTTGCCGGACACGACTCGGCCGGCGGACCGTAGGTCCCGAGTCCAGCCGCTGCACACCGAGATGATCGGTGGTCCTGAAGGGCCACCGCGTTTTAATCGCGGAGATATTGCCTCTCGTCGTGTTCGTGTCCGTGTTCGTGCGCGTCGTCTCTTTCTCTCTTTTGGTGTACGTGCGAGCCGATCGCGACGCACCGACCGCAACGACGCCCGACTTTCGATTAATTAATAACGCCGATGCCATTTTCATCGGCCTCGGACGCGGCGCGGTAGCCGGTCGACGGTGAGAAGGAGAGAAAGTTTGAGGAACGCGAAGGATCGGACGATCCCGATCCACCAGCCACAGTCGTCTGTGGTTTCTGGCTTTTTGCCCGCGCGCGCCAAGGCTGCCGGATTAATTAACGAAGCTGCCGGAGAGCTGCGCGAGTACGTCCAGTAATACCCATAAGGGAAGGAAGTTTCGTCTCCGCACGCAGGCCGAGAGAATAGGCCATTGTTACCGATCTCGGCAAAGGCTAGGCTACCTCGTGGCGCGTCCTCTTATGGGAGGATCGGCGCTTTAAATTCGATCGGTTCCCCCCAGATGTTAATAAACGCCACGTTTTTCCGGCTGGACGTGAGCTTTTATGGCGCGGTGGTAAACAATCGCGGGGTTCCTTCGCGAGCAACAGTTCCCTGAAGAATGAAAACGAGCCCGAGGAATCGTTGGCTCGTCGGTGACGTTACTGGCTACTCGTGCGATATATGTGGTGTGTTTAACAAGAACGTGAACACTATTTCTCTGAAAGAAATGTTTTTCATGTAAAAAATTTTGCAATCTTCAGCACCAGCGATTATTGCTTAGATACGACAAGATAGGTAAAGACACAGGTTAAGACACGTGTTCTTCGCAGCCTGCGCTTCATGATTGACCAAACATTTTCAAATCTTGTCAAACGAGCCTGGTCCGTCCACGGAAATTTTATTGTCAAATCCAGGTGTCAAACATCCAACAAAAGTGCGTGTTTGGGGCCGCTGTAGTGTCGAACATCCAATAAAAGTGCACGTTTGAGGCTGCTTTAATGTTCACGGATTTTATGTCTCTTCACAGACAATCTAGACGCTCAGATGATGATCAAATTATACGAAAGAGGAAAGCGGACGAATCGAGTGCGTAACAGTACTTTTTTACAAGAAGAATATTCTTTGTCGATGAGGCAGAAGCCTGATAACGAGCTTCTTTTGTCATATGTGGTTAGCGACGCCGCCATTTAGAGGAACCATGTATTCTATTTGATGTTGAGTTGTTTTCTGGACCTCTGTAAAATAAATGCGCTGTAAAGACACAATAAAGAGCGATTATTATATTTCGTAGATACTCAAGTCCCTGCGTATAAAATCTTATTCTCAACATTCTTTCCACAGAGATATGGCGTCTACGTTCTTATTAGACACATTGTGCTTTTGGAAACCATCTCACGGTGTATATTGACTTATCGAATACAAAATTGTCGCTTCGTCGAATGCAATCACGAAAAGGACATGCATTTTCCGACAATGTTTCTCCCACGGTACAAAAGGTTTTGACTGTAGATACATGTGTAATCGATCCAACGTATCATGACGACGAGTTGGGCTCGTTCAGAGACCTCGTGACTCAGCACAGGTACGTCGAGCTTCTTCTTGCGCGAATCTATCGTCCATTCTTTCCGTTCTCGTTTCTTCGGCTACCACTTTTTCTTCGCCGGAGCGTCGCGTTCGCTATTATTCGTCGCTGGTGTTCTCCCGTCCCTGTCTCGCGCGTTCCACGCGACTGCATTCCCGCTATTGAATTCAAGGCTTGATATTCGGCCCGCGACTGCCGCCATTACGCCAGACCGGAGAACAACCGGACGACTACCGTGGAAACTTTCACCTGCACGACGACGATTTTCGCGCAGTCGATCGAGTGAAACGCTCGATCGTATCGCCCGCCTTACTTACGACTCCGCGGACACCGTCGACAATCGTGTACGACAACGGCTTCGAGCGTTATTCTCGATCCTCGAGATTTCGAGGGTCGACGTTTATCCGATCGATCGATGGCTTTCGAAACTCTTTAAGCTCCGAGACTCTGTTTCCACGAGAAAATCGTTTCAGTCAAATGTTAATTGGCAGTCGTTTAGCGGAATAGACCGATAGAATCTCTCGCCGCGAGTCGCTTTCCGAAGCTGAGATTATCTGACTCCCGACGGTAAGCACCGACAGCGCGTGATCGCCAACTCTGTGATACGTAGGCGTTTCCCTTACCGGGCTAATTAAGCCTGTATAATTTTGTTGTTTGTACACGGACGTGTACTTTCGAAATGTAAATTTATTGTCTCTTCTTCTTACTCGCGTCTCGTAAACTTGCTCTCCGTCTCTATTTAATCCTTCTTTGCCCCCACCCCCGCTCGTTCTGAATAATTCTTCTTCTTAAAAGAATCACGCGGACAGAGGGTCCTTGATTCGCGAAAGGGGGACAAGTTGATAAATCCCCGAGCGGAGATGTTGCGTGCGCCTGTCGGCTCGTGGTCCCCGCTCGAGAGTGGCGGAAGGAGAACGTGTAAAAAAGAAAAGGGGCAAAGCTTTTGATCAGTCTCGTTACGTTTGGTGTACGCTGGCGACGCGCACGAAGGAGCGAGTCTCTCCCGAAGGAGAGACCGGCGTAACTCACAATTACCATCGTCGTCATCCCCCCGCGTGGCTCGAGAACGCCCCGTTATTTATGGCGGGGTGTTGCAGCCGGCTTGAAAGGGGTGCAACGACAGGGCCGACGGTCCGAATGCGGACGCCCCGCAGCGTCTT
>KQ435729.1:2293828-2316881 GCA_001276565.1 Melipona quadrifasciata | reverse complement strand
GGTAGCAGATATATGTACGCACTACGGTCGGGAGGTTGCGTGCAAAAAAGGCGTGGGTCCCAGCGGGCGTTCTCGACATAGCAGTTCGGATCCCGATCTTATCGGTCCCGGTGTTGGCTGCATTGTGTTGTTGCCGGGTTGCCGTTGCCGCACCACCGTTCGTACATACCACGATGTGTGTCCGGTAGTGTGCACGCTCGTACGCTCGTACGTATGCACGTACGCCGTGGATAAGTTTACGGATGCGTCGGTGTGTTGGCGAGGGAAAGAAGAAATCGAAAAAGAGGCAGCAGAAGAGGCAAGGAAAGCACGGTAGGATCCACGAATAGGGTCGGTCGATCTATCAGCCTCGGTCCTGATGCGTGTACACGGGCCCGCAGTATAGATCATCTTCAATGTCTCGGAGCCTCCCACCTAAGTATTCCCATTAAGATGGTATCGCGGTCCCAAAACTAATAACCAATCGCCCGTGCGTGGAGGGTGTACGTGCTCGCGGCTTTATCATTATCCAATATATTCGATATTATAGTCAGCGCGCGGTACGATCGGCCACAGAGCGGTGAGAGAGAGAGAGAGAGAGAGAGTCGTTTGCGGTCGATTTTCGGTAATATCGTTATCGATCGTCCGAGTAGCGGATTCCTTGGTATTATTCCACGAATCGGTCGTGGGTTTCCGTTTCACCGTTTCTTCTTCCACAAGACGATTATCTCCTGGGTAAATAGGTTGCTCGTCGTTTCGTACCAAGGCTCGCGTTTTTCGACGTTGTTCCCACGTCAATCGAGGATACTTCATTGCAAGTAATCGCTTACGCGAAATCTTGCGTTTCTTCGATTGAAAAATCGTGCTTCCGTCACGGACAGAAATCGTGGAGAGAGACACCCCGTCTCGAGGCCTGAATTCTCGCCGCGTGTAGCGTTTAGTCTTACATCGTTTGCAGCGTACACCGACTGTCATACGCGTGACAAATGCGTGGACCGAGCGTGGCTGGAGGTGGTTGTTGCAACCGGACTGTCTCCACGTTGGTTCGAAACGAAACGAGCTCGCGCCACTTTCGCAACGCGCTCTCTTCTCGTTTCGGTCTGGAATTTTCGAGGTTGAAATCCATTTAATCGGATCGGATCTTTCTGCCCGCTACACGGTTCGTCGGAAATCGCAACCGTGTCTGTAATTTATCTCCGTAATTTTATCGGGAAACACGTATTTGGCAGCGAATCATCGACCGACGTAGACCGTGAATTTCCGAACAATTCTCCGAAAGGAGCCATTTTCGCCCAAACGATTTCTCCACCGCTCAATTATGGGATAATTAATTGTTAAATCGACGATGACTCGGAGGTTTAACGACTAATAGAAGCTGTTTGGTTTCACGCGAGACAACCTCTCGAGTTCCCTCCGAGGGAGGAACTTTTCTCTCAAGTCAGCCTTGCCTTTTTCTCTCCTTCTTTCCTTTTCTCTATAGGGGGCTCGGTGAGGCAAGCTACCTACCTACCTACCTGCCACACCATCGTTCACCATACACGGCCTCTCTGTCTCCTCGCGACTGGCGCGCACGGGGGCTCCCCATTGTATTACATCGCAGAGTTATTTTCATCGTGAATTGTTCGTTATGGATAGGACCGACACCTCTACACGGTTTACGCTCTGAAATCGAGCAGAACGGCCGGCTGCGCCTCGGGGAAACGAGGGTCGTTATCCGGCTGACCGGCAACCGGCCAGCAACAACACCGCGCTGCCTCCTGGCATTGTTCGAATTAATTTAGAATTCGTTTGTAACCGCTACGCCGTGAGAACCTGCCGCGATAGATCGTGCCAACGCAGATCGTTCGCGACATTATCTCGCGCATTTCTATTCTGAAAATTTCCAATCTTCTCTCGTTATCGTGTTTCCAAAAAATAAAGTTCCAGTTAACGGATACTTTCACTTGGGAACAAACGAACATTTCGTATTCGTCTTCCTCATACTTAACCCCTTTCGTTTATTTTCATTTATATTTAATTAAAAATTAAAAGTATCTCATGTTTAAACAAGACGTGGAAATATTTTTATAATAATATAAAATATTGTACATACGTATTTGCCTCTATCGAGGTCAAAGATCTTGGCCAAAAATGTAACAAATGTAAACGAAGATTATTATTTGTTACATCATCGCTGATGGTTGCTTGAAATCTCGATCAGTGTATTAAAATTTGGCAGTAATTCGTAATGTTTGTAAAAATTTATGTCAAACATCTTAAAATATCGCAAATCCTTTAGTGTTCTCCAAATCGAGCGTAAGAGTGAAATGTAAAAATTCGAGGGTCAGAGTAGAGTTAATTACATACCTGATTTCTTCTCTAACAAATTCGCCAACTAAAAATACACGAAAAAGAAACGACTTGCCTACGTCGAATGCAACTCAAATTTAAATATCGCCTGTTTGAATGTCCACTGTGACTCGTACCTCGGCGAGTACACGCGCGTATCTCGAGAGCGCAAGCATTCGCGTAGCTACAACGGTTACGTCGCGAGATACCGCGATATTGAACCGCGAGCCTTGCAAAATTTCTCCGACAGGGTTATATCACGATTCGCGGTATCTGGCCGATCTCCATTATTCGATTTTCCCGTGTATCGGGACGAACGTCGGTTAATTGACATCCCGGACGAGGCGACTCCTGGGCGGTTTGTTTCTTCGTTTCTACGTGGACGATGCGCGATTATGCACGTGATGAGTGAATGGAATCGACGAGCCTGGTGAAATTGTTTCGCGTCGCGATCAGATCGCGAGTACGCAACTATGTACTTTGAATGCAATTCCTGCCGGACCGTTATTAAGCCAGGCTGGTTTTTGCCAGAACAGAATGAACTGGACGCACTAATTGGCGGTCTAATTTGTAGCAACACTAGGCGTATCAAGATATCATTCTGTGAATCCTCGATAAAAATTACCGTTTGCATCCCGAGGAATGAACTCGAGTATATATGAATCACTCGACCTCGTTCGAAGGAATTTAATAGACAGAAAGAAGAAACAAAGTTCGATTAACATTCATTTTATCATTGTGAAGATATTTCTAATTGCTTCTTGAGACATACGCGACTTTTCTTCTTTTTCGAGAATTTAGAAAATCTGAAGTCGGAGGAAATTGCTTCAGAGATGTGTGATACTTCCGTAGTTCAGTCTTTAGGGTGGGGCAAAAGTTTCTTCCTGCCTATTTTTTTTTTTTTATTTTTTCAATAAAGCGTCGAAATATAACAAAAAATTCCTCATTGCGTATTTTAAAAATTATCTCCTTCAAACGTCGACGGCCAAAGCGTTCGCAAATTTGTGCCCTTATTTCAGTATTTTAGGCCAATCTTTGGCCCATCCTGTATCATTGATCTCGAATTTCTCCGAAAGTACCTCTGGTGGAACAAATTCGTGACAAATGTCCTCGGGAATCGAATAACAAATAACCTTGGCGGAGCTGGAATCACTGGGATAAATTGTTACGAAACTTTTACCATCTTCGCAACGTGTAAAAAACCCCATAACGATTCATCGCTGGATCCGGCGTGTCGTTGCGTTACGAACGAACGGTTCGGAACCATTGTCCGGAGCGCTATCAGCCGCGCGAGTAGCCGCGCATCTGCTAGTCGCGTGATTGATTTTCGAACACGGATCGGCCGAAGCGGCCCGAACTTGTTCGCCTGGCGAACAAATTCCCCCGGCTCGGTGAACCTTCAAGCCTCGCGTCAATGGGTTTCCCGCTGCGCGACTGCACCGCGTACAAATTGGATTACCGGCGTAACGTTATTCGTAGCCACCGCGGAGATAAAGAGGCGCGTGCGCGCGCGCGAGAGAGAGAGAGTGAGAGAGGAGAGGCGCAGGGGAAAGGAGAAGGGAACGGCGCAATTTGTCGAGCGCGGCGAGTGTCGCGGCCCCGTCAAAGAAAAGCTCCTTCGCGGATTACACGTATCTGTTACGACGGCGATTCACGGTGGTCCGCGAGCTGGTCGATGAGCGATCGCTACACACCGCGGCAACGCGCGTTGTTCGCGCGGCGACCGTGCCTTCTCCGCTTGTTGGCAATCAACTATCCGCGTCTATTCCCCCGTTTCTACGTTTCCCGTGGCGCGTACACGCGAATGCCCGGACACCTCGCGGCCCATTGTACGCTCCGCGCAGCGTGGGCGTTCCGGTTACAAATTAAACGCTCGCGAGTGCCGCGGTCGCAATTACAAGCGTGCGCGATACGTCAAATCGTTCGGGCGGCAACTCCGACCGAGGGTTCTTAACGCTGTTACACGTGCAGTTACAAACTGCGTAATGACACGACTCTTGGCGAATGTCGAACTGTGTCCTTGAGACGACCTTGACGTTGAACCGGCATCCTTTATCGAAATTCCGTTCAATATTCGCGCTTCCTGCACTCAGGTCGTTTCGATCGAACGACCAATTTTGCTTTCGCAGCGCTGTCAAACGCTAGGTGGTCAATTCTCTCGGACATATGCAAATTCGTATCAAATAAAGTGGAATCAAACGTAGTAGCAAAGTGTAACAATTCTTTTGTAATCGATCAACTAAAAATTACCGGGTATCGGCGCGTTTGTGCAACATCGACTTCGAGTACAGTCGACGGATCATAAACGGGTTCGTAAACGGAACGCGACTTAACTTAAGCGGTGTTGCGAAAAATCACGTGGCAGTGCGTCGTTAATTAACGACGTTCTCCACGCTCGTTCGAGCTGCGGCAGAACTAACAGGTGTAGCTCGTAAAACACGATTGTATATCATAGAGGGTATTAGCTGCAATTTCAAGGCGTCGTTCCGCTTGAGTCGTTGTAACAGGAGGCCGACGATTATCCGTATTGGGAGTAATTGCTCGTGTATTCGCGAAAACGAATTTACTGAGAAAATGAGCTTCCGACGAAATCTACAAGCCGTACGTACGGTACACATGTACGTACGTGCCTATCTGTGTTGTGATTTTCCCGGTGGTCCCGCAGAACCATTGCACGACGTCATTGGAGCGTACTCCTCGCCCAGTTACAGTTTGACAAACTGTTATCGCTCTGTAAATTACAACCCCTTTCGAGCGGTTGTCGACGCGTTACAGAGTCGTTTGAATTCGAATAGAACAGTTCAACTCTCGCCATCTCGTTCAACACTCGTCCTTAATGACGCCGCGTTCGTCACTGTTTTATAAAAAATTTGTCGGCTCGTGGTATTTGTGCACGAAATTACCTCGTAATCGCGCCGATGTTGCACAGCCAGATTTATCGCAACGGTAAAAATAAACCACGGCCATTTTCTTCACCCGGCATCGTCCGTTATTATCACTGCACGAGCAACTTCCTATTCGACTCTCGAACCGAGTATCGCGATAGCCTTGGACAAACTGATTCCGAGTAACCGCGTGTACATCAGATATATCCTTGGTCTACCCTTCGGTAATTACCTCGTAAACCTACCATCGGGCGCTAGCCCTCACCCCGTTCCCCAGTCAAGCCCCGATAACGCCGTCCGAACAAGATAAGTTCGACCCATTCGGAATCATCGGAGCTTCGAACTGGTTTTTCCGGCAGCGTAAAAATTCGCTCGCCAGCGAGACGATCGACTTTGTTTTTCAAGCGCGGCTCGAGGAGATCATCTTCCCCCGGCGCGATGCGAGGAAGAAGGTGAATGGCGCGCTTGCTCCTTTCCCTCTGGCGTCGACGCGTGGAGTCACGGGTTGTGCGCGGTAATCGACACCGTCATCCTCGAGCGACGCGAATGCGCGCGCGCAAACACACACACACACACACGCACACACATACGCAGGCCAGAGCAGACGCACTGCAAAACACGTGAGAATAGCGCGCGAGGGTTTCGGTAGCCGGCGACTACGTGGCTTCCGTATACCGTAAACTGTGCGCCGCGCGGCGCGGCAGAGTTTCGTAATGTAACACCTCCTTCGCTGTCCTACGGCCCGTCGTGCCTCGCCGTGGCGGACATGCGTTATCCCGTTCGGAAGCGATCGTTTCGTGAGCGCGCCGCGTAACCGAATCCACGCGAGATCGGAACGACGACGAACGGGACGATGGAACCGCGCAGGGCTGACCGCGCGGTCTATACGCTTTACCACGCTCGCCGTCGTCGTAACTCTCTCGCGATTTCCATCGAAAATCGACTGGTTTATCGCGTGGCTCTACGCGCGACTCTCTCACCGTGCCTTTGAAATGGATCAAGAGTAATCTACGTCATTCCCAGCGAAACGTTTATCCACGGAGAGGGTTATGGGAAATGTACCGCGTACGTACAATAGAGAGTAGCAGAGAAAAAGAAACTGCACGACTCGTACCCCAGTACGATTCGTCTCACTGAAAAGCTCAGAAGTAACTGTTCTGACTAATTGTTGCCATAAAATTTTATTGATATGCAAAACAAATTACAGGCGAGATCGCACTCAGTACCAGACAACGCCACTCCTACTCGACGGCTACCCCACGCCCCCTCGCGAATCACGTGACCCAAATCAACCAATCGCTAATTTTCGTTGCATTAGCGTTGCAGCTGAAGAGGTTACCCTCGCTAAAAACTTTCAATGATAGAAAAAAAAAAAAAAAAACGTTAACGAGAGATCGACGCTATACAGTGTCAGCGAGCTAATTGAGGAAACCAGTCGCGTCGTTTCTCGTCTCCTTATCAGCGGGATCGTTGCAACTGAATCGATAGCTCGTGCATCCGATTCTGCATCCCCCGACGTAGCTCGAGAAAACGCGATACCAGTTTGCGTCGTAAATCTGCCGCGGAGCGCGCGGCTCGAACGCAATCAAGATTCCGGGATAACGGAATGAAAAATCGAGCGGTGAGAAAAAGAAAGCGATTAACGAAATAATTACGATCCGGTGGAAAAAAAGAAGGGAGCGCGAGCGCGAGCGCGAGAGCACGGTAAGGCTATTATCAGGGTAAAAAAGGAAGGAGAGCATGGGTCTGGGGTCTCTCGTTGTGTAGCGTAGACGGTGGTGGGTTGTTTCGCACACGGCCGCGGATCGAAGACGTACGGCCACGGCGGCGGAGTTTCTTGCCGTCGGGAAAGGTTTCACCATCGAGGGCGAAAATAATGGGCATCCCGATCGAGGTAAAAGAGACAGCGCCGGTAAGTACGTACTTGGACGCTTGTACGCTCCTAGCGTGGAAGGCCAGCAACATCGTGGAAGCCGTTCGACGAGAGAAAGACGGATCGCGAGAGGTGAAGAGAGGCGGGAGGTGGAGAGAGATAGAGAGAAAGAGAAAGAGAGAGTGTGTGCACTACGGGTGCTCCTAACCCAGATGATATCGCGCCTAGATATACAACGCGGGATTTTATAGCGTATTACGGGACAGTATAAGGTATATAATGGCTTTATGCGTATACGCCGGACGTAACTTACGGCGAGAGGCCCGTTTTACAGCCTCGGCCGGCGTTATTTTACCCGGCCCGGCCGATTTAGAGAGAAAGAGACGGGAGCCGCTGAACCACCACCACCAACACCACCACTATCGGCCACCACCAGAGAAATCCGAGCATCGTCGTCGTAATGGAACCGCTACCTCGCGACTATTAACGAATCCCATCACCCGAGAGAACCCTTCGACACCGGAAATATGCTCTTTAGTCGCATCGTGGAACGGACGTGCGGTTATTCGAATTCCAGGAATACTTCCACGCGGTCCGAGGATCCGCGTCCAACGTCCACCCACCGGATCGTTCGACGGTAACTCACGCGCCATGTCGTTTGTTTCTCGTTCGCGATCTTCAAATATTCTGTCCGCCCGATAACCATCTCTCTACATTTATTGCCGGTCGGGCCGGCGGCGAGACGCAAACTGCAACCGCTTGGACGTTTAATTAAATTCTGTTTTGGCAGCAGTCCCGAAGAATTCGGGTCGAACTACTCGAGATCGAGGTTTCAGACCGCGAGACGGTTCAGAGCGGGAAATATCTTCGTTTGTGTCGGAAGAGTGTAACAATCGATCCTGTACAAAGAGATGTACAATGACGATTTTCCAGTTGTCAGTTGCGTGGTACTCGTACTTGGGAAATCGTTTACACGAAATCGGCGCATTCGGGAACGTGGACGCGAGATCTCGCGAGAACAACCGTCCAGTCCTTGGAATCGTAGTCCGTAATCCAGCCGGTAATCGCTGCGATCCGAGCGACTAGGCGAGCTTGATCGATGCTGCTCTCACGTCTTATGAATGAGCGGCAACGGACGGTGTCAGGTTGCGGGGAGGTGTTTCGCCGCGCGGACGTGTATTTACTACCCACTCGCTCGGTCGCTTAATTATAAAATAATTGTTATTTATCTTCGGCATTAACCGGATATCAGATGGCTTATCGGGGAAAGGCCGGCGTTCACCAGTCACCGGTCGTCTCAGCCAGGCATATAGGCCTCAGGTTGGCCTCGACGAGGCAAGGATGGTCGTCGTCGAGTGGGTGCAGGCCACGGGCAACCGAGAAGGTCCCCGAAGGAGAGAGAGAGAGAGAGAGCATGGCCACGCTCGACCGCGTCCAACCCGGAGAACGTGTCGATTTATCTAAGCACTCGATCGAGACGAATTAACGGCTCGGCAGCCGGTAACTTTAGCCGCTACGTTTGTCGTCGTCGGGACTCCCATCCCAGGATGGCTGGCCTGGTCCTGGAGCCAGCGCTTCGTTCGCCTGTCCTGACCGCGACGGACGTCTGAAACACAGTGGATCGAGATTATTCGAGGAACGTGTGAGAATCGCCGCCTAGATCGTCCAACCGAGTGGAATTCTAGAGATCGGTGATTTTGCGTGAAAAGGGGCTACCTCGAGACGCCTCTTGAGGAATTCTCGATGGGAAGCAGATGACGCTCTAGATTGTTGCTCCAATTTTCGCTCTTTTACTACATAAAAAAAGAAAGAAAGAAAGAAAAAAAAACGATTTATATTTCTTAAAATATTCTCGACAGAGATTTTTACTCGTCGAACATCGAGGGACAATTGTCGGGAGTTCTTACTGCTTGAAATTCGGCGCAAGGGCATTTCAAAGTGCCTATGATCCGACGTATGTACGAGCGACGTCACGTCGGCCCGATACGCGTTCCTTTCCGCTCGCAAATCACGCGGCTAGCGGCCGTAAGTAAACTGAATTACGAGCGAGCGCGTCGGCCGTTTCTTTGTCATCCGCGCGGAAATGGCGCGGCACCGTGCGGCACACCGCGTGGTCCACCGAGAGAGGAACGGGCGAATCTAAACGACGATCAGGCACGCGCGTTCCACCGCGCGGACGTTCCGATATGTCGGGGCCGGGGATCGAGCCCGGAGCTTTCTCGAGTCGTTCCCTCGAAAGAACCGAAGCAGCAGGTACGATCGGGCAGGACGGACGAGACGGATCTCGAGCGAGAGAGGAGATGTAAAGGAAGAAGAAGACGAAGGGGGAAGTATCGAGGCACAGGAGTCACTCGAATGAGATCTCGGAGCATTGGTCGAGCTAATTAATCCCCGAGCCGTCCGGCGCAAATGACAGCAACGATCGAATCAACCGGTAATATATTATCGCTCGTTTCACCGACTGCCGCCCGATAGAACGAAATCGTCCCGAGTAGCCGCGAGACGGTGCAGAGCAGAGAAAAAGCTTCGGCGAGAGAAAGAGAGAGAGAGAGAAAGAGAGAGAGAGACACATGCTTGTCTCATTACCACGTGGGAACTACGGTTCCGAACAACGGCGAGGCAATGATAATTTATGATCGTACACGACCTTTAGTTCGTGCTATCGATCACGTAATCTCCGGCGTCGAAACTATCAGCCATCAGTATAAACTTGCCCGAGGGACAGTTTTTGGACAAAGATTTAGGAGTGAGCTCTTAACGCGTATCTGTTGGAAGATGAGGTTGCGCGATCGGTTTCGATGACTCGTATTTTGTAGAATACACATGGTCTTTGAAATTATCGTAGTTATAAAAGTGAGTGTGGATCTTTCGATAGATTCAAAAAAAGGCACGGAGCTGTCGTAACCATAATTTCAAACGCAGCCAACGCAGAGGAGGGTGCGTGCGAGAACCAGAGGCATCGCACATTTCGCGACTTTGGTAGCCGCGAACGAATTCGAATTCCGCGGTACGCGAGACACTCGTAAATAAAAGCGGTTCCCCGAGCGGCGAAAAGAGGGAACAGGTTTACGGGAGGCAGCAGGATGCACTACCGTGGCTGTCTCTCCTCTCCTTTCGGTGTCCGCGTAGCTCGGGTCCTTGCGTCTCTGCCTCCGGTCAAGGGGGGCCGCAGAGAGATCCCTCTCTCGATCTTCTATCGATCCCAATGTCTCACTGTGGCAAAAACGCCTGCCCGGCTGTACAAGGAGACGCATTACGGTCGCGTCGTTATAATTCGTCACTGTCGCGTAATGATCCGTGAATGCGTGCGCCCACTCCTCTCCTCTCTCCTTCTCTCCTCTCCGCCACCCGGCGGGACGTGTCTCACTCCCGGATCGTCCGCCTTGCAAGGCGATCTCCGTCCCCACGTAGCCACGTTGGCCGTGACAACGCGACGAGGCAGGACGAGAGGAGACGAGTCCGTTCGGACGGACGACGGCGTGAAAGGATCGCCAGCTCTCGCGATCAATAGTTCATTACGAGAAACAAAAATACACCGACCGACAATACACCGCGATCCCAACAATCGACCTAACTATATACCTTCCCTCGCCCCGTCTCTCTCTCTCTCTCTCTCTCTCTCTCTCTCTCTCTCTTTCTCTCTTCCTCTCGTCCAGGAGTGCGTACGAAACGAACACGTCGACCATCGGAGTCGAACGGTAGATCGAGATGGAACCTCGACGGGTTTGCTCTTGGATGTTTTCAACGACGAGGGACAGCAACGAGAGGCGGTGGACGAAGCAAGGGGGAGGGGAGTGAAGAGGAGAGCAGAGAAGAGCACTCTCGAGAGGAGAGAAGAAAAGATTTACAGAGAAATGTGTACACACTGGAGGAGGAGGAGGAGGAGGAGGAGAAGCCGGAGTAAGTGGACGCGCGTGGAGAGTCGGTTGCGCAAGCAACGAGGCCTATTCACTGTTTGCATTAGGACTATTATGAGCTCCCGTGGCATTGAGCCTCCGCGCCGTGATTGGCTATTATCTATTCCGTGGTATTGTATCGTGTTTTCGAGACGTTTGCGATCGCGAGCAGCCAACGTTCGTTCGTTCGTTCGTTCGTTCAAACACACTCGGTATTGTCATCCCTTGGCTGCTCGGCTACCCAAACACCACAATGAAACGGGTGGCTTCGTGGCATGGTCCTGTAACGATCCGCGCGCGCGTGCATGTGTTGGAGTATTCCGGGATTCTTCCAGTAAAATCCTCGACCTTCGCGGTCGACGGGCGATTCTTGACCGCTGAAGCGCATCTGTGTCGAACGATGAATGGTGGTTGGAGTTATGTACACGGTTTACTATTAACCGGCGAGGCTTACTCGGTACTTTACGAGAAGTCATTCTTAGAAACCGTCTGTCGGACGAGCCCGGGCAAAGTGGTTTTCCCTAATAAATAAATTTCAGCCACGACACTTGGCTGTAAATCGACCATGTTCCAGACCATTAGAGGGATGAAACACTGTTTGCGAATCTTAATTAATCAAGCACCGACAAAAACAGCGATTGCTTTTAATTAAGTGGGATCTGGGCGTTGACGAGACTTAATTGATTCCCGCGAACGCGCCTCGGCGAACCTGTCCTATATTCCCTCTCAACTTCCTCGGAACCTCGCTCTCCAATCAACTACGCTATTCTAATGCGTACCACCAACACGCTCCTTCCTCGATGTTACACAGACTCTTATCTGCTATCTTAATAATGTTCTAAATCGACTATTTTCCCTCTTTGTTCGCGAGGAAGGATTGTCGTCGCGTAACGCTCGATGGAAGATCTTGAACGGATCAATTTGAACGATTGTCTCTCAAAATTGCGCTGTGAGCTGGCTTTTCTGCAAATTTTTTAATGTACACTGATCGCCAATATAATAATAAAGAACATCCTATAGGGAACATCCAAAGCTGCATCACCAAATATCTGACTTTGTCCTCTTACAAACGCTGAATATTATACAGACTCTTATCCGTTACCTTAATGACCAACAAAACCGACTATTTTTCCTGTTTATTCGCGACTGTCGACTGTTGTGAAGATCGATAGAAATTAAATTTAAATCAATTTGAATTATTATTCCTTTCCTTCAAATTTTTGAACTATGTAGAACACACGCACTTACGTATCACGTCACTTTCCCTGCACTGACGCCTTCGAGCGCTACAAAGATCAGCAAAAAGAACATTGAAAGCTGCATCGCCAAACACCTGATTTCCTCCTCCTACCGATCGAACACATTCGCAGAAGTCATATCGGATATCAGTTAAGGGGCGGACACGCCGCCACCTCGCTTAAACGATCCCGGTACGCGACAACTATCCCGTGGTCCGTCGTTTCTTTCTCTCGGGGGCGCGTTTCACTCCCACGTGGGCCGCTCGCCGCGAATTCCAAGCGCGGCGAGGAACGCATTCCCGATACGATGATAACGTGGTTCAGAACGTGCGCTAAGTGCGGACGTAACCGGAACCGAGCGAGATCGAGCGTGTACTCCACTCGCGGTGCCGCGACACCGAGAAATTGAACCATCGGAATACGAGAAGGATCGTGTTGGATTATCCGGGCCCGTATTTTATCTTATCCCAGGAATTCAGCTGTTTTCTACGGACACGGTTGCTTGTTCTGCACTGGTGGTCGACTCCCTCCCGTGGACCGTGGCCGACAGTCCCGATCGTTGGTACGTACGCGAGCCTAAACATGTCGTTTCATCCTTCGTTGACACGGAAAGAAATATGAAAATGAACGAGCAGAACGGAGGAACGTTTGAACGAGGTCGTGTTCCCTTTTCTTTTCTGCTCCTTTGTTTTCCTTTTTCGCTTCGAACTGGCTACCGAGGGTGAGCCAAGATCGGATCTGGATTGATGATTGTCGAGTGACCAGGTCGGTTACCCAAGAGTGGTCGTGGATCACTATCCTGACACGGCCGATCCGGCCATTTATTCTTTCGCCTCCTCGATTTCCACGGTTCCAAACACATTACTCACGCCTGTTTCTTTTTCTTCTCTAAATTTTGAAAAACTAATTACGAGGCAGCGACGTTATTTAGATGACAGATGTGAAAAGTGGAAATATTTTCCGTCTGTGTTCATGAGAGAGAGAGAGAGAGAGAGAGAGAGAGAGAGAGAGAGCGAGATTATAGAAATAACTCGCGTCTGGCGTGAAATATCATAATTCGCAGGAAGGGAGAGCGTAAAAGGACGTAAAAATAGAAAGGATAATGCAAGTGTTAAATGATTCGATGATTAGTGTCGTTCATTTTTCACCGCGCGAGCAAAAACTCGCCTTCCCCGGCGAACGAAAATCTCGCTAACGATCAGCTTAGACGATTTCTACGCGTCTCGTTAACAACGTCTCGTTTCCGGAAGAGCAATTATATATTACTCCGACGTTGCTCTCACGCTAAGCCGTTTGTCACCGAAGGAATTTCATGGAGGGTTCTCGTAGTAGGTCGCAGGTGCACGTTCTGTCTTCCACGTATGTATACAGTTTCCCAACGGGATTTCGATAGGTATGGGAACAGGAGACTACGACGTACTCGCGTCGTAAAAAATCACCCGACTGAAATTGCACGCATCTACACTCTCGCTCGCAAGTCTTGCAACACTTGTGTCGAAGTAAGTTTATTTGAATTAAATCATCTACTTTTTTTTTTTTTGCCTCAAAGACAACTTCACCGTTATAAATTACCCCCACGTTTTGCTGTTGGCACGAGCAGACAAAATCGACCAGAACATTGTCTGCGAACATAAATATGTCGTTTATGACCAAACACCTCGAAATTCGATTCATCAGTCTTCTTTTCAAGCTTTGTGAGCTCTTTATCTTGTCTTACTTCCTTAAAAAGATTTAGGTTAGGTTTAAGTTAGGTTTGGGTAACTAGGTAACTAGGTTAGGTTTAGCTAACCTAACCTAAACCTAACCTAAATCTTTTAAAAATCGCCGCTTTCACAGTCATAACTTTAAGAGTTAGTGTGTGTTTCTTTTTTCAAAAGTATAATTAGTGCTCTCGCAAAACATACCAAGGCTTCGAAGACCCAAGATTTGTCAAAAAGCAACGTTCAAAGGCGACATAAAGTTATCAAAAATTGTCTCTCAACTCGATCCACAGACCAAACGCGAAAGAAACACACGCACAAGTAACAATCGAACGCAAAGGGCAGTATTTCCAACCGGTTCGAACACGGTTCTCGCGATTCATCCCTGAAATTTCGTGGGCCGGTGCCGCGTCGCTAACGAGCCACGGAACGATCATAAAACCGCGGGCGCCGATAAATTTCGATTCGTAATCGTCCAACGCGACCCCTCTTCCCGCAACCCTTCTACGTATTCTGTATAAATTAAACAACCGGCGTCTTTCACAGGCACGGGACGTTGTCGTTTATCGACGACACGGCTCGCTTTGCATCTATCGTACCGAAGAACGTGGCCGGTTGATCGAGGAATTCCAGGGATTCCCATGTTGGGCTGCAGGTGCACGTTCTCCGCGTGTCGTCCTCCTCTACGTAACGCGCGAGCGCGAGACTCATCGACCGATCGTTGCGTGCTCGAGAAGCCCTGCGTCAGCAGTTCTCTCTTCTTTTCTCCTCTGGCTCGAGACTTTGTACTTTCGACCAACAAAAAGGACGTATGTAGAGCACCTACATATTTCGAAAGTGTCGTTGCTCAGCGTAGAGGATGCCTCTAGGAGGATGTTGAGGCCAATCGAGTCAACCGCGCAACGAGTCGGCTCCGTCGAAAAGGGAGCTCCGACGAAATAAACAAGTCCGCTTTATGAGTTATCCGTGGACTGGAGGCTCGTTCGTCGCGAGAAATATCGCTGCGAGGACGAACTCGCGATTCGACTCGCGCCGTTCCACCTGTCCGCGTAAATTTTCGGCTCGCTCTCCTCTTGGCTGGAACTTTCGCGACTGTAATGATTCTTGCCTCAGCGCGCACCTGGTTCCGCGGAGATTAATGCGGGTGGTTCCCGGAGTAAACGGCTGATAATTGGTAGTGACTTGTAGAGCAGGTGTATCGCTTATCTTGAACCTCGATGTAATAAAAAAATACTCTGGTTCTCGAACGGGCTCGTTGCAGGACAAGACACTGGCTACTTTGGTTAAAATTCCGAATGTCACTGCCGAACGAGAAAATTTACGAGAGATCAAGTGAGATCACTGAAAGTGATTTTAGTCGGGGTAACCCAGAAAATCGGGCCTCTTCAGGTGCAACGCCGATGCAACGAAAATTAGCGATTGGTTGATTTGAGTCACGTGATTCGCGAGGGGGCGTGGCGCAGACCTCGAGTAGGAGTGGCGTTGTCTGGTACTGAGCGATCGCGCCTGTAATTTGTTTTGCGTCGATTCAAATGTTTGCACACCAATAAAATTTTATGGTGAGACGAATCATACTTGGGTGCATACAAGTCGTGCAGTATTTTTAACTGACGAATGTTTCGCAACTTCTGAATTTTCCACGAACCACGCGTTATCATCATCTTCGGAATTTATAAATTACCCACCAAGAACATGTTAACGTGCTTCTCAATGAATCGATAGATCACAGCATGTAATAGTAATAGCAATCGCCTGTCCATTCGATCATTGTCTAACATCAAATCTCGTTAGAGGAATAGAATTGCGATTATGGATGGTCAGCGGCAACGTGCTGTGGTGCTTTGGCGCCGTAATAATTGTTATTGCCATTGGTCCCTGGCGTAAAATCGCATAACGGACACCGCCGTAAACGTCCGATAACTCACGGGGCCGCAGGGAGCACGGTTGCAAGAAGTCGTACGTGTCGTCGTAATTAAAATCGACTTCGATTGCTTTGCCCCTTGGAATTTCTGCTCGTATTGATCGCCAGGCGCGCAAATTTTAATTGGTTGTAATCGATTTCTTAAGTTTAGATTAGTAAGAAAAAGCAATGTGTGGAAGCTTTCCGTTTTATTAGACATATTCTCCTGATAATATCAGCCGAGTATTTACGATTCACGGAAGTTTCGCGAATTCGTGACGAATCGAGATTCGTGAGAGTTAATGAAATAGAGGCAGGGACGATAGAGTCAGGATCTGATCCTTTCACAGAGAGGGTCAATATATTCATTGATTGAAGGGACCCCGTGACGTATTTACTGGCACTTGGGGCAAGTTTATAAGCATCGGTATGTAGCCGATTCGCTGTTGAAAACAGATTGAGCGACTGTTGCGTGAAATCGAGTTAGCCAGATACAAATTAGATATCCAACGTGGCAACCAAGCCATCTACATGAAAAATACACGTACACGAACGATATACATCCAGTCCATAAAGTCCATGTAAAAAAATATAGTCATCGTAAATAAAACATTTATGTGATGTGAATTACGATTAATGGTAATTTGCCACTTATTCAGCGAATCCGATTAGTATATAACACGTATAATGTACGACATCGTACAGTAATAAATTTTGAAGCTCGAAGCCTCTACATTCAAAATGTTCATTTTATTCTAAAATGTTTTTATATGCACATGTATTTTATATGCATGTTATAATAATTTTATATGCATCTGTATGAAGAGGCGTTTCTTTTCGAAAATGTAATAAATTGGTAATTGGTAGAAACCTTGGCAAAGTTTTCTCATGACTGAATATACAATGGATTTGAAGATTAAAACTTTCCTTTTGTAACTTTGAACGTTAGATTTGAATAATAAAAGTTTAAAAAAGTCATGAAATTTTCGTCGTTATATTCATTTTCTTCGAAGTTCAATAAATTGACGGAACAAAAAAAAAAAAAAATTGTACACCGAATTTTGAGACGTTGTTGTAAAGAAGAAGTTTCAATCTCCAAACCCATCGTAAATTCGACCAAGAGAAAAGTTTTTCAATATTTTTACACACTGCGATAATTTATAACATTTTCGGGGAAAGCGTCTTCATTGTTACATAGCGTAAAGACACTTTAAAATAAAACGAACGAAATGTATTTTGAAAGTACAGGCTCCAAGCTTTAAAAAAGCCAAAGTTTATCATTATACGATTCCCTTTCACAAAATTACACAACAGCTTAAATTACTCAGTGTTCGAATATTCACTTTACTTGCACCTTAAAGTCGCGTCTGAGTAACATCGTAGGATAATACAAAAAACAATCGCGACAACGGCAAGCCGATAACTGCCTTCAATAAACCTGGCAGAAAATGGATACGTCAGGTGCCGTCGAATATAAAATAAAGTTGAATCGCGCTGGATAAATTGGCGAATACGACAATACTCGTGTTCGTACAAAGGAGCAGATGCAAGAGACAGTTGTTCGCGGAACGTGGAGCATCTTTCGATAGCCAGAACATAAAAACGTCCGAAAAGTTTTCTGATGGCCCGCAGTATCGCGACGTCATGGCCCTGGTCACGCCTTTTCGCGTAAAACGTTTGCAAATCGCGGTGACGCGGCTCTGTTCACGGCGCTATAAACGTCCCGGTTGACTGTATTTCTTCCGGCGAATGGTGACTCGGTATTTAAGTTCCTGCATTGTTTTTTTATCCTATTCTGCAGCCCGATATCAGGGAATTCCTTGTCCGGTACGCTAATTTTCCTCCGTTGCTTGCGACACTCTTGCGATAATATTTTGTCATCACGTACATCGAACGGAAATGCTCGGTAAAAATGACTGTCAATGATAATTTTAATTCCTTACGCAGCACGCGGGTAAAAATTTATCGAAAGCCATGGACAATTGATTTCTAAACAGTAATTATTAATTTTGAAATGTACTGTGCACGTGCGATATCGCGGAATTTCCGCGATTTTAAATATTTAAAAGTAATCGATGGAAGCTGCAAAGAACTGACGATGGAAAACAACGGCCGAAGATACTTCAATGAACCGTGAGAGTATCCTTATAAGGGTGGCCCGCCTCGCACGAATGCTCTCTCTTATGCAACCTCGGAGAAAGTTTCTCAAACACGGGATACACAAATACTTCGGAGGTGTTGCTTGACATCCGTCTTTTGTACGCGCCAGCCTAACGAAGTTATCAGACTCTACCTTCTTTTAAAACCGCTCTCACGCAACAACGTTTCGTCTCGCTACCACACTTTACGCCCAATTGCCTCGTGACTGTCAAAAAGCGGTCTTGTCATCAATCTCGCATCTGAAAGATAGATACGTACAATTTTCTCTCGTCTCGCGAGAGAACGCGCACGTTCGACAAAAGTTGCAAGCAAATCCGCAAAGAATTAGCCGGTGGCACTCCACGGTTCGAAACGTTCCACCCGGCGGGTAAGGACGCTAAAGGGCGGCATTCGGCATTAAACGTCGGTCAGCCGTGTCGTAAAGTAAAACTGCATCACGTCCAGTCAACGGTCCCTCTGTCCGGCACCTTACCGTACCCGCTGTTCCAGCGTGCGTATTACTGCTCGCGCGATATCGCGGAGATGAAAGGCGAACGATAATAAAAAGAGAGAACAGGCAGCCGAGAAATGAAAGTTCCTTTAGCGCGTGCATCTCGAAGAAGGAAGAGAGAGAGAGAGAGAGAGAATTCTTGAGGTTCGAAACACCAGAGCGATGTCTGACCAACGAAAGACACTGGAATTTATCATTGTGCCGCGTGACGATGGTCGATGAGAGAACATTCGCGTAATTGCGAGCTAATGGGATTGATGATGTATCGCGGATGCTTCTATGTTTCTTTTTACGTTGCTACGAAAGATCTTGTATTCGGGAGGAGATGGTTGCATCCGGAAGAACACGCCGTGCATCGTTCGAACGGTACATACGTACGTAGAGCGAAGGTGCGTTGAACCACGATGATTAGATGGACGATGTATCTGACGGAGGGAAAAGTAGCGTCGACGAAATGTAAAAATGAAAAGGGGAATTGCGGCAGTTGCTTGCCTTGTTGCGAGTTCGGTTACCCTGGTTTCCGCCTCTTGTTTCAGAAGAGCATCGCTCCGCGGTGTTCGACGCTCGCTCGGCGAGTATTTCAGATCAGCCAACGTTACACATTGCGGTTAAACTGTAGCTACGGCCTTATCGCGGCTCTCCTCTGCAACAGAACCGCGTGCACAACCGAGTGAGGTAAGAGGGTGCATCTCCAGGTATACAATACCCAGGCACGCTGCAAACGTTCTGGTCGGCGATTCGACCGGCTCCAATTGCGTACGATTGCTCGGAAGAAAGTCCGATCGGTTTATTACACAGGATACACACACACACACACACACAAGGTGTTGTACAACGGGCATGGAAAACAGACATCATCTTCCGACAGCCTCCGAATGAAGATCACCATCGGAGTAACATCGGCCTTCCTCGTAGGTAACTTTTATCCCATCGACGTTTATACGCAACGTTCCATCACGCCCTCCCACCCTTTTCTAAATCACATAACACGCCAGCTCGACGAGTTTCTTCCTGTACGATATACCCGTGACACGGCGGAGCCCCGTTGCCTCGTAAACGCGAGCACCGCCGGCGTAGTTGCAACGCATACATCACACCGACGATCCACGTTCCGCAGGAGGAAGGATGGATATCATCTGGTAACGGTGCTGTAGCGAGAGTGTGTCGGAAATGAGATTGCGAGGGCAATCGTCAGCACGCAGCTTGTCGAAAAACCGCTGGTCATCGTCAAACGAAAGAAGTCGTCAGGATCTGCGACGAGCGCCCTCCAGACAGGACACGAGCAAAAAGGTTCTACTTCGTCGTAGACCTCCTAGAGTTCAGACAATACTCTCTCTCTCTCTCTCTCTCTCTCTCTCTAACCCTTTGTCATGTCTGGGCTTCGATCGGCTCGTCGAGAGAGTAAACTGGACGAGTTCGTGAGTCATCGATGAGAATAATATCTTCCTACTTACTATCGGAAGGGAAAGTATGTAAAACACGTCGCGTTGTAAGTAGGTGTTGTCGGACCGTATTTTGAAGAAGCGAAGAGAGAACGATCGGAATATAAATTGCAGTACGGTCATTCGCTTTTTTCCTTCCTTTTGTTTTTCTTTCTTTCTTTATTCGCGACCAGTGTGACCCACCTTTGCCTTTTTAAAGCTCGTTCGATCGCCGAAAATAGCGGGCCGCGATTCTCCACGCGCCAGTGCCACGAAATCGTCCTGTACGAGCGTAACCGGCTCGCCGTGCGTTCGATCGACGTTCCGTGCAAAATGCCCATATCATCGAGCATAACGCGAACAGATCTCACCGAGACGATTGGCTCCGCATGCATTAAACGCGACGATGCGGTGCCACGATGCGGTGGCGTCGGAGGTCGAGCGAGAGCGCTCGAGGAAGCCGCGGTACGGACGGGTGAGAAGAACTGAGGAGAAACGAAACGAAGCGAAAAAGAGGGGGAGGGAGAGGCGGGGGCAGGCGGACGCCGGATGAAAGAAAGAGAGGGCAGGCGGCCAGACCGGAGAAATTAAACCGTAAGGACCACCAGGTCGAGCCGGGCGTCGGTAAAATTTGCCAGGCTCCGAGCTCCGTGCAGCGCGAGCATGAGCGCGAGCGCGTCTCTTTTCCCTTCTTTTTTCTCCGTTTCGTCGGTCGTTTCTTTCCGTACCTACCGTCCGATACGTCGGCGAACTCTCTCGATCGTGTGCCAGAGCGAGACGGAAATACGGCCGTCCGAAACGGAGCTGCCGCGTGCGCGCGCGCAAACTTCAGCGAGAGGGAAGGATCGCGCGGCCGTGCGTTAAAAATGAAGACATTCAGATGGAGATATGATTCTATATAAATCACCTGGTCGAAGCCGCCGCCGCCGCCGCCGCCGCGTCGTTCTACCTGGCCGAAGCCAACTCTTCTCTCCCCCTGTCTGATCTTTCGGTCTCTTCTCGCGAGCAATTCGGTCTCTCCGTTCATCGAACGGGCTCCGTCTTGCTCCTCTTGCCGTGATTCGAGCGTACGATTCCGCGTACCTCTCTATAACCTTCTCCTTTCATCTTCTTCCATCTCCCCCCCTTTGTACCTTTTTTTACCGTCTTCTTTTACCTGCTGAAAGCGAGCTGGTGGCTCGTGACCGGCGCGCTCGTCCCGGTGGCAAAAGGATTCATTTGTTTTATCTCGCCGAGATTTCAATTATCAAATATTTATCGTTTATTTGCCCGGGCTGGTCCCGGGGACCTCCGTTACCTGTCGAGATGAAACAGCGGCAGTCTCGAAACGCGGTCTCGCGTTGCTTCTACTCGTTATCGTTATCAGCCGCCAAGTGTCCTGTGTCTCCTTTTTTCGCGAGCTTGAACAAAAAATGAACAAAAAAAAGGACCGTGGTCGAAGCATTCTCTGTCGAATCGCGAGGCGGTTATAACAATCGTAATCAAAACGTTCGAATCCGAAATTGACGTTGTAATCGAGTGCGTTGCTGCAGATCGGCTACGAAAGATACGAACGATAACAACATAAAGTTAAAGAAAAAAGAAAAACTCGTTAGGGTTGCTACAATGCACATCCTTCACCAGGTTGTTTCGTTCCGCTCTGGGCGGAGCCGAATCGTCAACACTTTGCGAAATCCGAATCTTCAGCTTCCGATTCCGATTCGAGCGACGCGGTTTCTCATGCGCCGTCAAATCTCCGATTTATCGCGAGGATCTCTCGTAAACGCAAATAGGATCGTGAATCGGCGATCTCGAATTTTATCGTTCGCTTCACAACGGGGTGTGGGGGAGACGTGGGGGGAATTGTAGTTTCTTTTTTCGAGAAGAGGTTACCGAGCCGAGTGTCACACGCGATACTTTAATGTTACGACGCAAGCGGAGATCCACGAGGAATGCTCGCGGGGCGATGATACACACCGCGTCGAGCGCGTGCACCTGCGCGGAGCGGAGCGGAGAATCGAACATCGCGGAGGATGGGTTCGTGGGTAACCTTACGGGTTTCCTCTTCCGCGAACGCCCGACTCGGCCGTGGTCAGCCACGGAAAGCCGCTTTTACACCTGAATGTATATCTGCCGCGATCTGTGTATACACGGCCGTTCCGGTACACACTGCTGCGAGTCATAAAGTAAATCAGCTATGATCGACTGGCCGCGCTCCGCTCGAGCCAGTTCCTCCCTCGAATAAACGAGAAACGTGTGGACGTGCGTCAAGGCTCGCGGTACCAGGCGGATGCCGGTAGAGGATGGATAGGCCAGCATCTCCAACCACGATCTCTCTTGATAAATGACAAAATCGAGCAGGAAGCGACCGAGAAACTCACCGTGTCTGGAAATCTTGCCCCCTTTTTTTCAATCGGGATCTTTACGACGATCGAGTACGCGAATCGACGACGTGCCAAGTTCCGAAGATTCCGAAGATCTTCCAAAGAGTAGGATCGATGTTGGTTTCACGAGCGTGTCCGGCCGAGGATACTCTATTCCATGTATAAGGACGCGTTCGAAGGTAAATTGAGCGTAGCGAGGGTTCGTTTGCGAGCGACCTTGACCAACGACGTGTTCACCGCGTGTCCACCGTTCGTGGAAAGGTTCAGAGTTCAGCCAGAGAGAATAGCCGAGTCGTCGCCGGTCTTCCTTGAACCGTTCCCAAGGACGAGACCCATTCCCTCTTGTCCCATTCCAGCTATTAGCAAATTAGTACGTTTCCCGGAATCCTTTGGCTCTCCTGTTCGTTTAGCTCGCAGTTTCTCGTAGTTTCTCAATCGAGGATCTCGAAATACTCTCACGGAAGGGATCTCTCGACCGAGAAAAAGAGATCGTGACGTACAAAGAACATCTCGCGTGTATGATTCGATAGTCGCGGGATTGTTATCGAGGGACGAAATAAAGAAACCGCGAGCGCTCGGTTCGTTGGGAGCGCGAGGAAGAGAGGGAGGGGTAAGGGAAGACGGCGGAGCGCGTTGTCGGGTCATTCGAGGGGCGATTTAATATAAATCGAGAAGACGAATGGGGCGCGCGGCCTCCTTGACTCGCGCGCGCGCTCTGTGTATCCCTAGGCGTACATGTATTTAAACAGGCGTTTAACATAATTCATCTACTCTCGGCTCTCTCGCGGTCTCTCTTTCCTCTCGGCACGGCTCGATTCTC
>KQ435729.1:2265167-2277426 GCA_001276565.1 Melipona quadrifasciata | reverse complement strand
AAAGAAAGAAAAAGAGAGAGAGAGAGAGAGAGAGAGAGAGAGAGAGAGAGAAGAAACAAGGGAGGAACATCGATGGTTGGCGGGTTCTGGCGAGGAAACTTCATCAGCTGCGATATTATGCATGCTGCGGAAGTCATGCTTGATGAAGTATGGTGATTAAGCGGTGTACAATAACAGATTGGAAGCACAAGGGCGTAACGTAATATATTAAGAAGCCGTTTCTGTTGGTAGCCGCGGGTTTGTCTTAACGTGTGAAAGCACCATCTGTCAGAGAAAAATGTGTCCATCTGCTGGCGTGGAAGTGAGAGCGAACGGGGGCATCCACCGCGACGTAGCCACGGTTCGGCTATTTGCTACGAAAACGCGCGCGCTCGTCCCACACCGATGCCCTGTTACTCAACCGGACGAATTAGACCGTGGATTAAGAGAAATTACCGAGCTACAAAAAGAAAAAGAAAAAAAAAAAAGAAAAAACGCACGACGATTGATGCTCTCTTGGGGTGTCGCTGGAAAAAATTTCCACGCGAAATTATAGACGTTAGGCGATAGAGGAACATCAATTACCAGGTGGAAACGAGATTTTGACAAATACGTAATCGCCCCGAGGTACGTTCCCGATTTGCGCGGTCAATTATTTCAACCGTGCGTTTTCGACGTTCCAAGCCTCTAATGAAACACTTTCTTTCGACAAGAACCGCCGCGATGGAAGAGTCAAACGCGATTTGTTAATTATCCAGTCGGACGAAGGAATCTCGCTCGGTTAAGAGCGAGTGGAACTACGATGTCCAAAGATAATTACACGCCGGGACAATGCGAAAAATCTTCAATTTCATCGAGTTCGCGTTACGTAACAGTTTGCGAGGAACAGAGAGGAGGATCGGTGATAGACAAAGCGGTCCTCTCCTCTCGGAGGCGGAACGGTCGGCGTCGCTGGGACGAGGAGAGACCATCAGAGAGATCCTAACGATCCTTCGCATTAAGGGATTGCTCGAATGGCGCGATCGATCGCGCGCGCGACCGCGTGCTCTCTTAATGCGATTCCCGCGGGGGTCTTGATTGCGTAACAGTTTCGAGTGCGTAATAACGTTCCGACTGTCGACCGGTTCCCGTTAATTACTCCCTGTAATCCTCGTTGCAGCGGCTGGCCTCGGAGGTGGTGTTCATAGACGCGGACGAGGAATTGGCGAAAGCAGAGGCGGAAGACATCAGCCACGCGGCGGCGTTCCTCGGCGATCCGAAGATTCTCGGCACCAAAGGTGAAAATAAATGTCATATTTCCTGCTGTTTTTGCCCGGCATCGATTGTTAATAAAAGGAAATCGCGACGATACATCAACCGTGGGACCGTCGCAGACTACTCCATGGCTAGAGACGCGACGGTGTGCGTGATCACCGTGGGGGATAAAGCAACGGGCGAGGACGACGGCTCTCTGTTGGACAATAATTTGGCCATTTTTAAGGACGTTATACCGAAGGTCTGCAAGTACGCGCCAAACAGCATACTTTTGATCGTGACGGCACCAGGTACGAGCAGCGTTAGTCTCGCGTTCTTCTTTCCCCTCTCTTTAAATATCCCGCACGCGGCGCGAAATGACGATATTACGTCGCGTGTCAGTGGACATACTGTCGTACGCGGCAATGAAACTCTCAGGCTTCCCGCCGCACCGTGTCATGGGGCTGGGGACATTTTTGGACAGCTGTAGGTTTCAGTACTTCATCGCGCAGAAGCTTGGAATTTCGGCGAGCTCGGTGCAAGCCTCGGTTATTTGCGAGAACGGGCCCACGTCTGGTAATGAACGTACCACGTCCTATTCATCGTTTTTCATTCGATCGTTTTTACGTTACGTGAAAGAGGTGCGTTAAACGTGCGTTAAACGAGCAGTGCCCATCTGGTCCGCGGTGACAGTCATGGGCATCAAACTGAAGGACATCAACAGAGATATCGGCACTAAAACGGACCCAGAGTCTTGGGGTGAACTGCACGCGAAAGTGATCGAGTCCGATAAAGATCTTATCGCGAGGAAGGGATATCGCTGCTGGGGCATTGGTATCTGCGCTGCCGAGGTCGTGGACGCCATCGTTCGAAATACCTGTATCTGCATCACCCTGTCCACGTACTTAAAGGTTATATCGATCAAAACTTTTTTATCTCTCTCCTCTCTTTTCTCCACTCGTGTCCTCCACTGGTTGATCATTGGTTGTTCTCAGGGTTGTCGGCACGGCCTGGAGAAAGACGTCTACATGTCTCTGCCCTGTATAGTCGGCAGGAATGGCGTACAGACGCTTCTTCGTCATCCGTACACAACGGAGGAGCAAGAACTCACGGAGAACTCTTGCAAAGCCATTTACGAGACTCAAAAGTCAATTCTTCATACTTTGGAATAAATCTGTATAAATCTGTCTCGCCAAACGCCAAACAACGATTTCGTCAACAGAAGCCAACAGTGCTGACGGGCTATCGTACGAATCGGCAGGATCCACGAGATCTCTCTCGTAGGATCCGCGGTTTGTTTTACGAACGTGATATGTTTTTTCTTTTTCTTCGTTTCGTCGGACGACCGATGAATAAAGAAAGCGCTATAAATCCCACGCGCACGCCACTCGGACGATTTCGGCCAATTTGCCGAGATTAATGTAGACCAGGGATAATTAATTGGCAGACGTACGAGGTGGTTAACCGTCCCGCCACCGGCGACCGCTCGTGATAAAACGATCGCTATTACAAACATAAAGAACGTCAGTTTCGAGGCCGCGATGGTCAACGATACGGCAATCTGTTATAAAATTCGCGTTCGCCGATCACGGGCCTTTTGTCTCTGTCAGCGGCGGCATTAGTCAACGTGTTCTCGCGTCGACGCTTCTCCGAGAGACGCTACCGTCGAAACCCTCGACTTCGATGAAGTCGTCTCTCCTCGAAGGGAGAAAGGGAGAGAGAGAGAGAGAGAAAGATTCTCGTGTTCAATGTAACGAATCCGACAACGGTTCCTACTTAGGCCTACGGATGACCAGAAGAAGAAATTTATTCATGGTATTCAGCGAGGCATCGTTGTCCACTGTATATTTCGTACGAAATAATCGACGGTGATTCATTACCGCGATTACAGAGTCGAAATTTCGTCGAGCGGGCAACCCGGCCGACTCTCCTCCAGCGGTGGAAAAAGCGCGTGAAACAGGGACGGAATCGCGGCGTGGTTGGTACCCGCTGCTTTTAATGGCTCTTGGTTCCCTTTCTCTTCGTATTCTCGATTCGTATTCTCGAAATGATCGGGGGACCGTACACCAGCGACCAGAGCCCTCGTTGTCGTCGCGATAACCAACCAGCGATTTCTTCGTCGTTTCTTCTCGCGACAGGAGCACGGGGGACGCACCGCGCCGGTGATTCATTATCCATGCTAACGAATATGCGTTACGAGAGAGCCACACCAATAACGACGGGGAGCACGACAACGTCTTCATCTCCGAGGCACCGGCTTCTTCTTAGGTGAAGCCATTTTTCTGTATTATCTCGATGACGCGTCCCGGGGTACATAATTTATATCGAGCCGCGCGATTACTTATCCAATGACACGATTCCGTTTCTCCAAGCTCACCCCCTGCCAACCTCTGTTCTCTCCCTTTCGCCTACGATCCGCAGTTATTATTCAGTTCACTGTCCCGTAAGGATATCGAAGGATGTCGAACCACGGACTTGGCCATGAGCCGGCGCGAGGAAAATTATATAATAATCCCTCGAGAGAGCGTCGGAAGACGGGCGAAAACAAAGGAGGACGTCGTTCACCAGCGAAACACCGCGGTAGGTACTACTAATTATTGCGCTTTTTATTTCGTCCCGACATAATGCCCCGCCGGTTCGAGCAGCTCGGCTCGGTTCGGTTCACCGCACGGCCGGAGAAGGCGCCCGCGCCTCCACGAGAAAAAGGGACACGTGTAGGTGTAAAAAGGAGGAACGAGCGAGGAGCGAGCGGCCGCAGGCCGGTGCAACGCGCCGTCTGGCTCCCCCCTCGCACAGTGCAATATCCGATGCGTTCGAATCGTTTATGCAAGGGACCGCGACGCGTACGCACGCACGGCAACGTGCATCTCTCGAAGCATTCGGCTGCCGCCGTGAAACCGCCGCGATAGACGGCAGAGCGCGGGGCCAGGTCAGCGCTTGATTGAGTTACGATTTAATTAGTCCGCGCGGCCAATCAGTAATTAAGATATCCGCTAATCAACGGACCCGGGAACCTCGCCGATCTCCCCACCCCTCTCCCCTGATGGCATGTATTAGCCGAGGAGGCTTCTCTCCCTTCTCTCTATGCGTTACTCTCCTCCTCGTCCTTCGTTCTTCCCTCCGATTCTTCCGACACTTTTTACTACCTTATCCTTCCTGGTTCCCGGCCCGCTGCCGAGCCCGTGAATCAATCGACCGAGACTGGTCGCCCGCAGGACTCTACGCGCGTGACTAATCCTCCGAAAAAGAAAGGAGCCGAGTCGATAGCTCGACAAAAAGTCGATAGCTCCGGGAAAAGGTAAAGAAGATTTAGCTCCTCTTCTTTGCGGTCATTCGACCCTCTGATATTTGGTTCGTCAAACGTTGGTTTCGTTAGTTTAGGCTTTGAATACGGGGACTCGCGATATCCGAGAATTCGAAGATTGTTTCTTCTGGGAAAAGTCAACACTTTTCTCTCTCTTCTCTCCGGAGGAGAAAGATATTTATTCAATTACATGCGAGAGAGCCCAGTCGTTTCGCGCATCCGACGTTTAAAGATAAATTTCTTTCATTTTACAGATAATAATTTCTCTCGCGCAGCACGAGGAAAAAAATCTTTTTTCTTTCTTTACATATTTAGTGCGAACTGATTTGGCGAAGAACACGCAACACCTGGTCTGCGACGTGTCCTCCGTGTTTCATTCATAAACACGAAGGAACTAATGAATAAAGTGGGTTAGTTTGCAACACAGAAACGTAGCGTATGTTAATGCAAGATTAATTAACTGTCAATGGAGGAGGTTCGGTTTTATCCAGTTCAGTTTTAACGGCCAGTGACGCTGTGTTTTTAACATAGATGTCCTTTTAAACAAAGTAGGATGCGTCCAGGCGAAGCTCCCAGGTAGAGAAATCAGGATGAGATTAATCACCCGTTCGAGTTCTTGCTACAGTCCTCGCTGCACTTGTTACCTCATTAAATCAAATATATGGTGGCCGGGTCGCACGGAAATCGGGCCGTAATTCATAATAACTGCGACAGTTATGTACTCCGTGCACGCCCTGTGACAAATATTCTAAGTATTCGATGTTGTTGCCGCCTCTCCTTTCGTACCGCCTGCCCGATTTCAACGAATCTCCATACGAGATTATTCACGACGCGGAAACGCCGATTTGAATTTCATCTGTGCTCGAGAAGTAAATTCCTAGAACAAGAATATTCCGACGTATCGAGATAAAAATGGATATGTTGGGAAATCTTGTCGCAAAGATGTCCGAAAAAAAAATCTTCATGACGAGGGCATCTGTCGGCTGCGAGGAGAACCGAGGTAAACCAGCTGCCTGAGACGACTTCCCCGCATTCGAAATCGTCGTTTCCTTCTCCTCGAAGGAGGTTTCTCAGGCTGCTACTTCGACCACTATCGGAGCGAAGTCGGCCATGACGATCAATCGCCGGTGATCTTGCAATTTTTAAATATCGACGCAGCGATTTGGGCGAAAATTCGACGAATTTCCGGCCGCGGAAGATTAAACGTCGTATCAGTCTGGCGTGCGTGGAGATAGCGTTGATTGTAATTAATAGCCGACCACTGGCCTGCAGCCCGGTTAATTGTCGAGAGAAGATTAATGGCACGAAATCACGCCAGTACCGGCCGATTGTCCGAAACCGATCCCTGTCCGGACTTACGCTCTCGTGTTTCGGGCGCGAGCAACGGCGAAACTCGTTTCTCGCAACGCTTCCGTCCGCGTGATAAAGCCGAACGAGCGCGCGGAAAATTATACTTTTAATCGGACAGAGCCAGCCGGCTTCTCTGTCGCGAAATTAATTAAGATTTATTGGAACGGACTTTTCGTATCGTTGAACAGTTCGCACCTGTCACGCCCGACGGAGCTTAAGAAAAGCTGCGATACGATACGCGAATTGAATCGTATAAAAGACTTGGCTTTTGAATTGTACGCGCAGAGATACGTCGGGAGATAAACGAGCTCAAAAGCTCGATTGCTTTTCAATTATACGCACAGTTCGGAACTCTGTCGGGAGATACGCGAACCTAATGTCCGGACCGATACGCATCATTGATTGCCAATCTGGCGACGACGAAACTAATCAACGTGAATTTCTGGAATTGCATAATCCCCCGATAAGCAGTGGAATGAAAATAGCTGTCTAATCGAATCTCTATAGATACACGTTCGCGAAGGTAATTACGTTCGCGGCAATAAGGCATCGTAGGCACGAGATGAACGCGGCTTAATATGATACGTGACCATCAGGATCCCGACCTCGAATCCATTGGAATCGCAGGGAAGAAAGCCAAATTCCGGTCGTAGAGACAACCGACTGATTCTCGCGTAACCGAAAAATGTTCCTACAACTTTACCTTTAACCGACGGTGAAACATAAAAAACAGTTGGTTCTACTCTGGTTATCTCTGTCGTGTTATTGAACTTTGCGGGCGGTTTACAAAAGCTTGTTGCCAAAGTATCAAGGTTAAGTTTGTAATGAAATAACGACGGAGATAACGACATCCTTAGGTCATTTCGTAACGGTCAATCTAGAGTCACAGAAATTGTAGAATACTTCCACTTGCAACAGCGATAACGATTCATCTTTGTCAAAACAAATCCGGCAACGATTACGTCGTCCTTTAAATTTCCAAATTGACATCGAATCGTCTGAACCTTATCTGTACGTGATAAGGCGTTCGTACAAGAGCAACACGCTCCGCTCCTTCCTCCTCCTCGATTATCGCGAGGCAAGTGTTTCGCAAACTCGTCGGCGAACAATGTTTTACGACCAGCGTGCGATCGCATGCTCGATGAAATTGCCGTCTCGGAGGTCAACGCAGCCAAGATAATAATGCTAGGGAGTAGTAATTCCAGCGGAATAATTTCTTCGCGCGAGACCCGGTACTAGGCGGCTGATTTATGGCAGGATCCTGGATTACCGATCGCGGACGGTCGGATCCCGCCTTACCGTCGACGGTAAGCGCAAGTGGATAAAGCGTGACGCGTGATCGAGAATGAATTCACGCGCGCGCGCTCACGGTGGATCGCCGGCCCACGGAGCAACGACTCGATCCGCGCCAGATTCCAGATTGCACGCCGATTATGCCCCGATTTTAGATTTACGAGCGAGCCAACCCGTCCCACCGCCGTTTATTTATAGTTACGGAGAATCACTTGTTGAGTTCGCCGGCGATCTACACCCTTTCTCCTCCGCGGATCCTAGTTCTCTATTTCTTTTGCACGCGTGGATGCACCTTTTAACGCTACGATCGCCAAGCCGCGACGACCACCCGTGTTTAATGGGTAAAACGTAACGCGGATAAAGGTAACGGGCAATTACTCTTTTCGGGTAATTCGATAGGAAGTGTTGCGTGTGCGATTACGCGTAATTACGTTTATCTTCGTTCGCTGTCGATTAAATCGAGGAAAGAAAAGCGAAGAAATTGCTCAAACTCTCCCCTTCCGATTGGTCCCGTTAACCAAGTAAATGTTCCAGAATTGATAGTTTCGACTTGTATCCCAGTACGAGTCGTCTCACTGAAAGGCCCAGAAATAACTGTTCTGACTAGGAAACGAAGACGACTTTTTTGCTATAAAATTTTATCGATACGCAAACATTTGAATCGATGGCGCGATCGCTCAGTACCAGACAACGCCACTCCTACTCGAGGTCTAGCCCACGCCCCCTCGCGAATCACGTGACCCAAATCAACCAATCGCTAATTTTCGTTGCATCAGCGTTGCACCTGAAGAGGCCAGATTTTGCTGAGTAGCCCCCGCTAAAATCACTTTCAGTGATAAAATTGAACGTTATATAGTTTAAAGGAAATTTGTTCAGCGTAAAGGATCCCGAAGAATGTTTGTCGTTGTTGATTTGCTTATCTTGGAAAGAATACCTTGACAAACAGAATGCTGCAACTTGCAAAGGTGCCTTGAAAAATGTAGCATTTGAGAATGAACAGTCGTGAGAACAGAGACCAAAGCTAATATTTCCAGGACATGATTAAATTATTCGACAAGGGCAGGCGATAAGCCAGGCAATTCAAACAAAAATTCATTTCAATATCTCGTAAATTCAGCAACACGTACAGAGAATGTACACATTTTCATGAAGCAATGGTGCATCGATAAAAACGCAACATTGTAAGAACTCCGCCCATGCTGCCCGGCGAGATTATACACAGGAGCAATTTGTATTTGCCCTTTTAAAATTGAAATAGCTGCCACCTCTCTCCCCCGTCGCTCCCCTCCTTTTCTCTTCCCCACATTCGCTGCTCGTTGCAACGATTGCGAAATGAACGGTTGCGAGACATCCGGTGCGAGTGGCGACCATTTGTAAGTACGGTTCGAAAAAGGAAATAAATAAAAAAGAAACTGAGAGAAGAAAGAAAGGGAAGAAGTTATTTTTACAATTTGTCGACGGTGGCGCGCGAGGGGTATGCAATTAGTCGGTAGAGAGATCGGTTCTCGCGGCGGTCCACTGGATCGATACCGAATTGCGGCGCAATTAGCAACATCGCGCAAGATTTACAAAGTCCGGTTCTCGAACAGCTAAACCACAACCGCCGTTTCACCCTGTAAAAAAATGTTGCAGCCTGCACCGTGGCTAATTGGATGATTGCTTTTGCATTTTATGCGATCGATTAATTTATCATGACGCGATTTAACGAAAGAAGACAACGACCGAAACTGTACGCGACTCTCTACTAATTGGCAATAAGGTCGGTGAATGTAATTATCTCGGCGTCTCGTCGTAATAAAGTGTAACGCATTAGAATTAATTGGAAGCTCGATTCAACACCGCGAATCGACTTCGGATGAACTTCGATCACTGTCAGATTTTCTTCTTTTTTCTCTTTTCTTTTTTTTTTTTTTTTTTTTTTTTTTTTTTTTTTTTTTTTTTTTTGCTTGAAACGAACATGTCAGAATTATCGTAAGACTAGTTTTATTAACCGAGATCTTGGAGACTTCATTCCAGTATTCTCAACATCTGGCAGAATTTAAAGAAAAACTTTACTTATGACGAACGTAGCAACCTTTTGATTACAAATTAATACTAGCCTACGATCCTAGTGGGCCGTAGGGGAAAAAACAATTACAGGAAGGAACATTACGGCATTATACGTCCACGAAGAAGAACAACCTGGTTCTTTCGTAAAGAATTCAATGGTCAAGAATGGTTTGCCGAATTAAGCGCGTTCGAATTATACGTATTACAAATATTTTTTCAAGAAGCATCCACGAGAGTCACGTATCAGATATACGTCAGCTGTTAGCTTCTCGCGTGATTTCTATTATATAGAAACAGTCCAAGATCGTTCCTATCCCGCAGATAATGTCAAATTATTGAAAAATAAACTCACGTTGCATCATGAAAAATTAATAATAATTTTCACTCACAAACATATGTTATTTCAATAGATAATGATTCATAAATAACTTCAAATTATCAATAAACTTCTAATCTTGTTTATCCACCATCAAAACAAAAAATCTAAAGATCCAAGTTCCGATTAAAGCGGATATCGCGCTTATAAATATAGCTCTGATTAGATAGAACGTAATATCTCGCACAATATATTTCCAAGACCACTATTTCACGCAACGCAAAATCTGATTAGAAGGAAGGCGAAGTTAATCAATCACAAATTGTTATTAGATACGTAATTGTTTTTAGAGACGATGCGTATACAGGTATATACCTCACGTTGTCACGAAAAAGCCAAGTCGCTCGATTTTTACAGTTATGCGCGTTAATTTCGGACGTTGACTCCAAGTCTTTTAACTCGATAATCATGCGTGGCACGTAATGCAAAGATTATACAACCATGCACCGTTCGATGACATGGTAGTTACGCATTGTCGATCAATTTAACTTTCAAACCATTAAAAAGAAAAAAGTAAAAAGGCTCGCGCGCGAAGCAAATCATTGCTCAGCTTCCCTGTTGAATTTCTCTTCAATTTTCTCGCCGAGTTCGAGAGGACGAAATGCATCAGCCATAGCGATGCAAATGATTATAATTACGAGACGGACGGCGGCTCCGTTACTCAGGGAACGTCAATTTCATCCGGCGGCGGTTTTTTACGCGACGCAGCGGCCCAAGTTAACGTCCGGCATGTAAAGGGCAATTGCAAAAACGCAATATCTTTGTGAAATGTAATAACCTCCCGTCTCCTCCTGATTAGATTACGGTAAAACATGGAAGAAATTGAGATGCAAACAAAACCAGGATATATATATATATATATGTTATTTTATTCAAATTGGTATATATTTTACGTTATCTGATAGCATGAGCATTTTTTTTCAACAAAGGCGATGTAACTACATGGTAGAATAATTGCACTTTTCTTGTAACATGATTGGTAGAATTTCAAAACGTTTTGTACAACACATAAAATTTTTCTATAGTGTCTCGATATTTGTCACATGCCAGTATATACAAGATATCACAAGATTTATTTCTATGGTACTATTTCATTATTACAAGATAGATACGAATAAGAAATGAAATACAAAAACTTTCACAATTTGTCGGGAAATCAATAAAGAATTAACTAGCAAAAGACGAATCTAACGTAAAGTTACATGAAAACGACAAACGTGCCACCTCTCACGTTGCTTGTTGGCCGGGCAACCATCTGTCTAAATCACAGAATCACGCGGTAGGAACCGAAAGATCATTCGAGAGAAAAAGAGAGGAGTGGAACGAGTAGTTGAAAAGGTGCTTGCGATCACGTACAGCGTAAAGTTACGGACATGTAAAGATCCGTTGCGTCATTTTGAAACTGCATAAGCCGCGGTATTCCTGAATATGATTCAGCTAAACCAAACACCGCGGCAATGCGTATTCCAGGAAGTTAGCGGACACGCGCGCGTAATACACGGGTCGATACTGTATCTACCGACGAGATTATTCGATAAAAAAAAAGAACCGATGTCTGCTCCGGTCTGATCCGAGATAAGTATTGAACAAAGTTTAATTTTTTTCTTCCTGTTGCAAAGGTTATCCGACGCAAAGATTGGCCAATCTAAATCGTTTCGTTCAATTAGCATGTATAGTTCCCACCGCGCTATCAATTTTTGGAGCCACGATAATGAGAGCATGAAGAAAACAAACAGCTCTATGAAAATTTCTAACGGATGAGTCATGCGACACCAAGCTGATTAACAGTACAACGCGTACGTTGCAAAATTTTGAAGTCCCGCTAGCCCTAAAATTCCTCTGGCAAATGCAATCCAGTGTCAATTAAATCGTCCGTTAACTTCCGCTTCGGAAACAAATAAAACTCGACGAAAGCGGTAGGAGTAAATTTAACACAGCCATTCGGTCCAAATGGAATATCCAGTTAGGTAGCATTCCACACGAACCCCAAACGAATGTATTTTTAGCCCCCTTCCGAAACGATAGACATCCTGCAGGCTGATTTTTACTAACGCCGCAGTGGGGATCGAGAAGAAAGGCGGCACATGCGATCGATAGACACCGTTCCTTGCCGAAGAAAGTACGCACGTTGCGTCATGCAACGCGTGCGCAACCTCGCCTCTTCGTTTTCGAAAAATCATGCCGCGATCTACGTGCTACGATGTACGTCGCCGGCCAAGTTCACCTACCCCGCCCGGTTCGAAATAACGTCCACGCGACTCGCGAGCCATCGGCACGTGACCAAACGGCGAGGTCAACGCGAAAATTTGACGGTAAACTGGACACGAATTTATCGTTTCGACGATACGTTCCCGGTTTCGTCAGCTCCGGCTGAACGCGGCGGTTGAAGCTTATGGGAGGGTATAAAAAGCGGAGACAAGGTCACCTTACCAGTCAGAAGACTCTGAGCTGTCAGACACGTCGGACGTACGGACCTGCTGGTAAACCATCCAAATAAACCCGCTTGGTGTTTGCTTCATTTCTTTCTTTGCTTTCTGTTTTTCTTTCCTAAAGCAACCATGAGGTTAGTGCACACATGTTCTTTTTCTTTTTCTTTTTCGTTTTCGACCGTCAAGAACTCTGAATTATCGATCGGCGTGTGATTGTTCCCTGTGTCGATACAGTTCGAAAGTTAG
>KQ435729.1:2235873-2263020 GCA_001276565.1 Melipona quadrifasciata | reverse complement strand
CCTGACTGCGATAATGGTACACGCGAAAGAATGTCGTTATCGAACGTTATCGAATGATTGATGATTTTTCACGTGAACCACGAATGAGATATATCTGTCCAGACTGATTGTGATTGTGATTTCTAACGTTCGCTTCGTTGTTGTTTTCAGTGCCGGTGTGGTCCGGAGTAAATGTCGCTGGCGTCAGATTGCGCGATCTGAACGAGGATATTGGCACGGACAAGGACACGGAGAATTGGGGCGAACTGCACAAGCAGGTGGTAGACAGCGCGTACGAGGTGATCAAGCTGAAGGGTTACACATCGTGGGCCATCGGCCTGAGCATCGCAAATCTTGCGTCCGCCATATTGCGAAACTCCAACCAAGTTCACGCCGTATCTACCATGGTTACCGTGAGTCGATAACTCGTGTTTCTTACATAAGCAGCGCGTGATTCTCGTATCGTTTCCGTGGATTACAAAACGAGTTGTAACGCATCGAGACGTCTAGACGCTCAAAAAATTATTTTGTTGCC
This sequence comes from Melipona quadrifasciata, assembly GCA_001276565.1. Taxonomy (NCBI): domain Eukaryota; kingdom Metazoa; phylum Arthropoda; class Insecta; order Hymenoptera; family Apidae; genus Melipona; species Melipona quadrifasciata. The sequence continues at coordinate 2,262,506 of KQ435729.1, read as the reverse complement.
AAACTTATCGTCCCCATTGGGCAATGTGCTTGACGCTTCGATCATTTTCCTGGATATCACGGAATCAAGAACGACGTGTTTTTGTCTCTGCCGTGCACCTTGGGCGAAGGAGGTGTCTCGAGTATCGTGAAGCAGAAGTTGACGGAAGGCGAGACGGCCCTTTTGCAAAAGTCCGCCGATATGATGCACGAAGTGCAAAAGGACTTGAAATTTTAAATAATTCGCGCACGTACGGATCACTTTCTCTCCTAGACGCGCGATCTCAATTATCTCGATTAAATTTCACGTACGTGTGTAAAATGGTGTAACAAACAATGCAATGTATTGCTGCTTTGGCAAGCACCTTTGGTTTCTACTTATGTTTTATTACTTAAGTTTGCATAATCGAACACTTGAGAGTGCTACTAAAAATATTTAAATTTTATTTGTACGTTCAAACACGCCAAAAGGACACTTTTACGTGTTGTAAGTCACTTAATAGTTGACGTGATCTTTTGCGAAAAAGGTGTGTGCTCGTGTGATCATCAAGTATTACTATTGTGTGTTGTCGATGTTTAACATTCGCATTCAGCTGATTTAATACGATATTATGACGTACTAATTATGTATTATTATCATATATATGTGTTATATGATACAATAATTATTGTACTACGTATGCATGAAATTATGATTTGACGCAGGACAAGGATACTTAATCGATAAGCGACGGTACAAATACGTACGGTATGCGATTAACGCTGACACGACAGTCAGAGAGAACTTGAAATAAAAATCCAAATTGACTCATTGTAACGTCAGGCAATTTTCAAAATGTTCAATGTCTACCTCACGAAACACGTACAGAGACTGATTTGTATTTTCGTATGAAATTTAGAATGTTACGCTTTTACGTTTCCGAGATACCAAACCATTGTCTTGTATATTTATATCAATGTTCTAGCGAGTCAATATTAATTTCAAACAAATAAAAACGTTATTTCTCTTTCTTTTAAGATTTCTCTGTAAGACTTCACTCGTTGTTAGAAAACCAATTTATCGCAATCACACGTCTTCAAATTCGAATCCCTGTAACCATGGATTGTTTAACAATTGATAAATCGACGCAATGGCGATTAACTAGACGCGTTATGCTCGACAGCGCCTTCTTTTCTGCGGACTACCAATTAACCGTGTGCGATGTGACATCCGTGATAGTGGTACCACAGGAATTGCACAAAATCATCGGGTGTCAGAAGCAATGATTCTGTCGCGCATGCTACCGATTTCGTCACTGCCGACATGCCTGAAATGTACGATGTGCCAGATATCGAGGAGAAGCTTGGCCAGCAAGCACTTTCGTCGTGATTTACCGCCAACCATACTAAAGGAGGTTTTCGCCGGTGGCAAGACAAAGAGACTCGTGTCAGCCGATTTCGGCAAAGACGCCACCGCCGGAAGCGATTTACAGAGTGCGGTCAGTTTCGTGTAAGCAATCGACTACTCTCCTTATCTGCTGACCGCTTCGACTCGAACGTGGTTGAGTCTCCGTGAAACGCGTATCTCAGGTTATTCGTCCGACCAATTTATTTTGATGTAAGAAAAGAACAAGTTGAGAAATAAAATTGGATCGATCTTGGAACGGTACCTCTTCCAACCGCAAACTCACCAATCATTTCGTATCGTCGTAACTCGATGAAGATATCCGCGTGCTACGATAATACGGCAGCTTTTCATTTCAGGCCACCATGTTTGAGAGAAGAGCTGTTGTGCAAGGTTGCGGAACCGGTGCGCGATTGCTGTCACAAGGTGACGGTCGTAGGATCAGGAATGGTCGGTGTAGCCTGCGTAAACTCCCTTCTCCTACAGGTACATCAGGCGCCGTGTTTTTATTCGCTCGATGAATTTCTGAACGACCAACTTATCCACCGTTCGGGACTATTTTGAGCACGAGTGAAAGTTCGATGCACGTCGCGCGTGGGTTAAATCCGCGACGATTACGATCCAGAAACATGCGAGAAATTCTGGAAAATGTTCTCGTGTCCCACGATGAAAACCCGAACGGTCAAGTCGCTCGGGCGTTTGTAATTGTTCAGTTGCCTCATCGCAGAAAATCACCCCGCACGTCGCGATAGTCGATGCATTCCCGAAGAAGCTGGAGGGGGAAGGAATGGATTATAACCACGGCTCGGTGTTTTTAGGAGATGCGCACATAGATTTCGACACAGGTAACGACGCGTTTACTTTAAAAGTAGCAAATCGTTCGACGCAATGGCGACTTTCGCGAGACGGGAGAAGCAGCGAGAAATTGTTGTTACAGACTTCTGCATCACGAGCAACTCGAAGGTGGTCGTCATAGCCGCGGGCGTGAGGCAAGTGAAGGGTGAGACGCGGTTAGATTTGGTTCAACGAAATTCGGAGATTTTAAAGAACATAGTACCGACATTGGTTAGTTACAGTCCGAACGCTGTGTTCGTGATCGTCAGTAACCCAGGTTAAGTATCGCTTAGAGAAAGAGAAAAGTTGAATCTGTTGAAAAGGAGGGACAATATGTACCAATACAGGACAATGCTAAGAAATCCGCGCGAGTAAGAGACGGTACTCTTGCTTTCAGTTGACATTTTGACGTGGGTAACGTGGAAAGTGAGCGGATTGCCGGCCGGTCGTGTAATCGGAAGTGGAACTCATCTCGACACGGCAAGGTTTCGTTACTTAATCGCCGACCGTCTAGGAATAGCGCCGAGCTCCGTTCACGGGTACATCATCGGCGAACACGGGGAGAGCCAGGGTGAGTTCGAAATCGCGTGCACGTTTCAGGCTCTACGTGATCTAGTTTTTTATATTTCGTCGGAGGAGAAAGCACGTATTGCGTTACGTGTCGCGTCCGTTTAAACCCGTTCGACGTTTCCTAGTTCCACTCTGGTCCGGAGTGAACGTCGCGGGCGTGCAGTTTCGCGACGTCCTGCCAAATATCGGCCTCGAAACCGACGAGGAGAGATGGTACGAAATTTCCAAGGAAGTGATCAGACTGTGAGCTCCTCAACGTTTCGTAGAAATTACGCGAGAATGGGTTCTCGAAAGAAGTGGTTGATAAACGATCTTTCAATTGTCCCACGGTGAGATGCCTAAAGGGATACAGCAACACGGCGGTGGGTCTTTCGGTCGGCAACATCGTGGCGGCTATCCTCAACAACTCGCAGAAGGTTATACCGGTTTCAACGTTGGTTCAAGTACGGACATAACCATATTATTCTTAGAGCTTAGAGATCGAAGCCAAGAATCAATCTAAACTTTGTAACTCTCACTGATCGGGCCCTGGCACGCGTCACAGTGACATTTTTGGAAAAATTTCGTTTGAAGGGTCACCACGAAGTTTGTCACGAGCTCTTCCTGTCGCTGCCCTGTTCTCTAGGCGAGAACGGCGTTACGAATATCATGCGAATGCGTATCACCGATTTTGAGAAGAAGCTGTTTCAAACGTCGGCGAATATCGTGTACAACGTGCAAAAGGATATCAAAACTTGATCTATCAAGTCATCCTTTTAATTAACATCGTGTCGTTTCATCGTGAAGATTCTTTTTTTAAAAAGTATATCGTTAAATATATCGCGTTCAAAATGGTGCTCGATCAATGATCGAATATTCGATATTTTATGGTTGTCGATCGATTATTTCTACGGAAAAAAAAAAAAAGAAAAAATAATATCGGCTACTTTCCTAAAGCGGTTTTCGTTGGAAATCGCAAACGAAACCTGTTCCAAATCACGCGTGATGACATAGTTTCTCTCTACCCATGTATTTTTTTTTTTATTTTTTCTCAACGGTGAATCTCAGACGTCGATTTCGGCCGATCGGTGACCCGTCTTGAGATCTTCCAAGAGATCACCACAGGATCTGATCGAATTTGCACAAGTATAATTTCTTTCGCTGCGTCGAGAATCTTTTCTCTCGCTGGATGTCAATAGGAGCGCAACCGCGTATGGGTTCGTTTCCCTGTGGCGCGCGTGAAAAAGGCGATAGGTGACCGGTGGATGGTACCAGAAGGTCGTGAATGCGCCGCAGGCTAGGCCACGGCAAGGTGAGAGAACAGTGCGAAAATCGGCCACGAGATGTCGCGTTGAAATGCTCGGGTAAGGCGATAGCCACACGGACCGCGATGTTACGGCGTTCAAACGTCCAACAGTGCCGTCGTAAGAACGGCGCTTCTTCGAATCATCAAAAATTTTCCACCGTTTCGAAATCGATTGGCAATCGCAAAGCTCTCTCGGATTACCAAGAAGTTTGACGATTCCAAGACGCGCCTCGAGTGATTCTCGTTTAAAGGTTAACGTGACAAAATCGTAAATCGGTGTTGATATCGAGCGAAGAAGAAAACGCTAGGCCTCTGGAATACGCTCTCCTTTTACTTGGTTTGAAAGCAGATCCATTTGAAAGGCGAGGCGCGTCATTGATTTTTAAAAGAATTCTCCGTGAACCGTGTCGTAACGCGCGCGCGCGCGCGCGCGCGCGAATTCTTTTGTCGACCAATAGAAATTCCTCCGATCGTTTCGGACTGGACACGTGCCCCGGGACCTCGACGTATCTCCAGGAATCGTAATTAACGAGGGAAATATTTTACAAACGACAACCTGTCTCCTTGGCCAAAGTGAATATGGAACTCGCGACATTGATAAACTTGGCGAGCCTTCGCTCGCTCGAGAGTAGAGTACGGACGAATTCGACGAATTTTAATTTAAAAACGAGGCTTTCGAGCATGTTGAGGTATCCGTTGACACCGTTGTTACGTCAACTAATACCCGGAATACGTCGTCGATGACATTACGACATTATCTACCACTGGTACAAAGTCTCGTCAAAATTCAAATAAATTATAACGAGAAAGTAAGAGCATCGTGATCAAATACGGCGGTAGAAGAGACAAGTTCTCGGCTGGACGCGAACGAGCGTGGCAACGGGGCAGGTTCGCACGGCACTGGAGACCCAAGTGGAGGTGGTAGTCGGGCCCCGTTCTCTGTTGGTCCTGTCGTCTGTCAGTGGAGCTCAGTTAGCAGACAGTCGGTCCGTCCGGTCAGCTGGTTCCGTCTAATCGTGTTAGAAGCTTCCTGATGGTAAGCCGAACGTAAAACACCTGATAGAATCCGGTAATCGGAGCTCGATCGTCAAGGATCGGCGAAAGACTCGGCGGCCCGCGCGCCGTATGTGCGCGAGTGTACAGCTTCTCCACCGGAAACACCAACGACACGGTGCGAGATACCAACTAAGCCGAACGACGCAAGGTACACAGTGGCGGAAGAAATCGAAACAAGCGGAGGAAGAAGATAGAAACGCGGCAGGAAAGGTGTACACCTGGTCAGGCAGGAAATGACTATATCGTACGCGAGCGAAGTGCCAAACGGCTCCAGCTTCGGCTGCTTCTGGAGGATCCTGGTCAAGTGAGTTTACGACGTCCAGTCGATTTCCTTTCTTCGAACGATCGTTCGATTCTTTTCGCGATACCTCAGACGAGAACGTCTGATATACGTCGCGATTGGTCGGAAGTTTGGTGACAGCGGTGACAGGTTGAAAGAGCTCTGGCACGCGCTACGAGGCCTTAGCAACAAGTTCACCAAGCTCCGTCGTCCTTAGGAGCTGTTTTCATTCTGCTCTGTGCTCGACCTCGTCGACTCTTCCAACGCCACTGCACTTTGTTCCTTCGTTCACTCTGTCACACTCTGGCTCTTTTATCGCGGCATTGTCGAAACGATAGGAAACACCGCAGGTTATGGACGACTCGTGGCGCGCACACACACACACACACGCGCGCGCGCGCGCACACACACATGGAACGCGGAGCCATCGAAAAGGTGGTGCTCTCACTTTCCTTGCGATGGATTAATTTCACGCTGGCTACGAGAGAGGACGAGACGGTCTTCTCTCCGGCTGAAATTCGTACGCGCTCGCGTAAACGCGGAGGCACAACTCTGCCGTGGACTTGGAACATTTCACGATCCGTGACTCGTGATCCGTGTTTTGAGCAGAGTCGTATGAAAATAGCAGACCGAGCGAAACTTTCGACACGCGTGCGTCCAAGCCGAGCGTTCCAAGATACTGGAGCACGCTTCTGGACAGTTTACATAGACGGCGTGCCATGTAAGACGAAGATATTGCGATATTGCGACCAGTTGACCGTTGTGCAACATTCAACTTTCGACTCGATGTACCGTGTTCTCGATTTAAAGCCTGGCTGCATAGGTGGAGAAAAAGGAAAGAGAGAGAGAGAGAGAGAGAGAGGGATTTTTGAGAGAGAGAGAGAGAGAGAGAGAGAGAGAGAGAGAGAGAAAGTCCTTGGGCAAGGATTCTGCAAACGCACGTGCGGAAAATACGGAAAACCAGTAACGTTTATTAGACTTTTCTGATCGTTGCTCCATTTTCCTCATTTCCTTTCGTTTTGCTTTTATTTTTTTATCTTTCTGTTTGTCGTCCGATCGATTCACAGTCTTCGCGAGCGGCACGTTAGACACGCCGAGACAGAAATTGTCCTGATTTTTTTTTCCTTCGGAACGTACGGTTACGTGAATCACAGTAGCGGAGCACGTAAAACCCGCTAGCACAGAAATGGTGCTCGGTCAACGCTTGCTTGTACATTTTAAGGAAATAAGGTCGTCGATACATTGATTTTAGCCGTAACGTTACGCGCACGTTACGTGGAATATCGCTACGCGCTGCCTCTGCCACGGGATTCTCGTTCCAGTTGTCGCTTGCGACCAAACGAAACGCTCGTATCGAAATGCCCCTGCATCGTGCCACGTTTATTGTGTACCGTTCAATTGTATTATTAGCTAGATACCGATACCGCGCTCCAACCGCGCGGATATACGAACGTCGAACCGTTCGAAAGAAATGGCAAAAAGTTCATTCGTCTGTTCTTGCACGTTCGTGTGAATTTTTTCTGTCAACGTTACGTCGTTGCAATGTTTTAAATATCGTTTATCACCTCGACGAGCGATAATTCATTTCCATTTGGGAAAACCATGATTCATTAGACGAGTTTCCTCCGAGCCGTTCGGTGACTTCAACGCTCGCGCAGAACAGATTGCATTAAATTATACATGCTCCGCAATGGATCGTACGTGAATGCTCGACGACGTTTCATCACGGACCATCTGCGCAGTTAGGAACGAGTTTGTGGCAGTTGTGAAAAATCAAACAGTTTCGTGCCAAGCTCAGAGTTCTGAGAATGGGACAGCAGCCAGACAGAATCACTTGATCAAATAGTAACTCCGTTCAACGGTATCGACGCGGTCACTAATTGCGAACGCGCGAAACGCAAACCCAAGACTGTCAATAGACGGAACAGGCACGTGATGCACGTGTGGAATCGCAACTAAAATCAATAAAATTTCTCCATTTAGCGTTTCGGCCAGATTTTACACCAGTTGCGAGGGAACGTCTCGCCGAGTAAAAATCCTTCGAGTGCTCGGAACGACTCGATTTACCCGCGTCGGCAGACACGAGTAATCGAGAGATGAAAAAGTCCACAATCTTCTGTAATTTTTTCCGGCTGAAACAAACGACCGGGCATCAATCAAAGACGTTAATAAACGTCCCCGTGACGCAAGGCGAATTCTGTCGGCGCAGAGTCGCAGAATTCCACGCTCGCGGCGCGATTGTTCGCGAAAACGCACGGTCGTCGTACGCGACTCGCAACGTCCTTGCCGAAGCTCGTTTATTGACATTTCCACGACCTTTAGAACCGCAGCGTTGGTGGATCCTCGCACGGTCTCGGTTTCTCTCCGGGCGAAGCGGGTGCCAGCTTGAAAACGGCCTTAACAGCTTTCACGTAAGATCTCGCTTTCCTAGGCTCGTTGCACGCCACACTCTACGCACGCAGTCTAATAAACCGACGACCGGTTTATAAATAACCAACGACTTCCAGAAATAGAAAACGCTTTCGTAATTATCGTACGACAATATCGTCGCGACGCGCTGCCCGCCAATATGCGAGTTGCAGCAAATTGCAATTAACTCGATTCCGCGAGACGAAATTGCCCTGAACGGGCTTCTCGAGGTTCTGTTTGAAATGTCCGGAAGAACGCTCGTGATTGGAGATTATTTAATTTACAAGAGCGCCCCATCGGAACTGACACGCAACTCCAAAATTCGTGTCCGATTCTTCCATCCCTGAACACATGTGGCATTTTCAGCCAAGGTATTCGACGTTACCGCGCATCGTTCCACGCTGATTTACATAGCGAGCAGCTACATCATTTTCGCAATAGATCATACCCGCTGGCTCGCGAAGCGAACGTGTTGAACGAACTCAAAGGACAGCAGAACTTTTGCCGTGTGTCTCAAGGTTGTCGTTCTATTCGAGTTTTATACGCTGCAAGTGTTTCTCGGTCGCACGTGTTCACCCACTGATACGCGTCGACGATAAAAATACCGTGCAATATGGAGAGAGAAAAAAAAGAAAAAAAAAAAACAGAGATTCGCGACACCGATTTTCTCGTGGAAATCCTCCGGAATAATCCGTACCAGCTTTCCTTATCCGCCTAGCGGACTCGCCGGCCGAAAGGAAACAACACGATCGAGGATCTATAAATAGGGTCTCGCGAGAGTCCAGAGCGATCTATAAATACGAATCCACCGTCCAGGAATAGAAAATTACGGTCGATTTTTCCGGTGGGATAGCGATCATTAGCCGTATGAATTCTCGGCGACTGGTTGATCTATTACGAGTTTCGAAGCGTGGTCATTAAGTCGATTTCTGATTGGCGGTTGGAAATATGCAGTCGCGGCTCGCGTGCAGGCTCGCGAGCTGGAAGAAGTTAAACCGACCATCGCGATGAACAACGCGATAGGCAACGGCAGAAGTTTGCCGAGCTTGGTTTATTTTTCCGACGTTTCACCCGATTTAGAATCCACGAGAGCGTCCATACAGACGCATACCTGCGCGATGGGTATGCACGTGTAGCAATCGCGTCGATCACGCGCGCCAAATAGGCCCAGCGCGTGAACGGAAGAATCGTGGCAGCGAATCGCACGCGTGAAAGCAAGAACGGTTTCCACGGTTTGCACGGAAGACTGGCCGACGACGGAGCGGGACGACGATATTCGTCCGCAAGTTCGCGAAAAAGTGAAATCCAGGAATCCTTCGGCTGGGATTTCAAATGACTCGTCATATTTCTCTCGGACGTCGGACGCGGCTCCTCTCGATCCCTCATCCTCGCCGGCGCCGACTCGGAAATAGAATTTCTAACGGAGTGAAATCAATTTAGCATACCGGACGAAACATCGCGCACGCGCGTACTTGCTCTACGAAAGCGCGTTGCCACGTAGAGTTATCTCGAAAATGTCGCGCGGACGAGAAATGTTTCCCATCCTCGAGGCTGATAATTCGAGTAACAGCGATAAACCACGAAGAGCGAGAATTTCTGCCGATAATTCGTCGCGAATAATCCGAATTCTGCTACGATCCCCCCCCGGGAGCCTAAATGCACACTTGCGATAATCGACGATCGAAGAGGATTTCGGACGACGATCGAACATTTCGCCGAGCGCTTCGCAACTTTCTTCGATCGGGGCTTTCGACCGTGAGGAGTCGTGCAATGGCGCATGCCCGGGAACTAGGCCATTGTCTCTCAAATTGGACGATCAGGAGCGTCTCATAAGAATGCAGAAAGCCAGGATCGGTTAGTCGGTATTGCAGGGGAAGCGCATCGGTGATCGGTGGCACGTCGAGACCACGCTACCGATTGGTCACGTCCGTGCTTCTGTGTCGCCACGACACATCGTCCTGTCGTGTCATACCATGTCGCGTCGCGTCGTGTCGTGTCGTGCCTTGTCGTGTCGTGTCGTGTCGTGTCGTGTCGTGTCGTGTCGTGTCGCGTTGTATCGTTCCTTCCACGAGACTGCATCGCATCGACTGCACGAACGTTGTCGCGTTCGCACTACGCCGAATGACAATGAGACACAGACTGCGCTCCGCATACACTGCTCCGCGCGTATGACACACATTTCGTTCGCTTCTCTTGTCTTCCGCGGACTGCAGCGGGTACTAAGCGCGGACGCGCGCGAGGGTAGACGTGTGCGTACGTGCACGGATTTATTCGCGCGAGTGCTCGCGCGGACGCGATGTCGCTATCGAATCGCCTAGAAACCTTGGCCGATCCAATGCCTTTTGCTTTTTGACGATCTCTTTCAACAAGACGAGAACTATCTTTGTCGATCATTTCTTCGTTTCGAATTGGCTGAATTTTCTCGCAATATTTGTAATGTTGCAAGTCGAATTTTTGTTTGCGCTTCGATAAGTAGATGATAATTCCGAAGAGTTACACATGTGAAAACTAATTGTTTGGACACGCTGCTACTCGCGACTATTTGTTTACGCTCTCGAGAGCCGTACGCGCGCTCGCTTGATTCCTTTTTTTTCTTTTTCTTTTTTTCCTTTTTTTTAAGAGACACTGAAGAAACAATTTAGCCTAGCGATTTATTACCTATTCGCTGTCACTTCTGTCTCGAAACTTGATTGCGAGTCGTCCGACTCTTTTGTCCCGCAAAATTATCTATTTATACCGAGATTTATGACTGACGTCAATTGTCCACAAGTTACTAGGGTAAAAAACAAAGGCTGCACCTCGGAGCCATTTTTCAATCCGCTCCGTTTCCATCGCGAGATGGGGACGTTTGAAGAGACATTAATTTTAAACACGTTTATCCGAGATACGTCAAAATGTTACAACTTCCGCTCTGTTAAAATTCTATTAATTTGTATAAAAATGTATTTCAATTGTGTGAACACACACAATGGCCAAATCTATATCTCTCTCTTTCTGCCCCTCTTAGAATTACATACTGTTTCTAAAATGGGACAGATATGCGATTATGAGCGTGCACAGCTCGGTCACAAACTATCTCCGAGTTTTTTCTCGCCTTTCTACAAACGTTAATAAAATTTAGAAACCCTACGATTTTCCACTAATTTGCTTGGAAGAAGATTTTTCGGACGAGCGCGCGAGTCGCGAGACAAGAGATCGCGAGAATTCTCTTCCGCGAAGACGCACACTTGAAAAGTTTCCATTGGTCCTTGATCGAAGCGCAGAGGAGTTACACGAGTTAAACGACACGACACAGGGACGAGCAGTGGCGAAATAATCGTTTCACTGCCAGATGTGTGACAGGCATTCGGCTCGGCTCGTTCGCTAATTAAAATGTGGAGCCATCCCCGATCGCACGGCGTGACCGGGGTCTCCTGGTGGTATTTTCTGCTCCTCGGCATTGAAGTCGCCAGCATCCACCTGTTCTTCGGTCCGCGTTACCTTCCAGATCCGACAGAACGACTCGTGAAAACCAATTTATTTAGCCGGATCTTCCTCGTTTTTATTTAATATTTAAGTAACAATCCGTGTTTGCTCAAGGGTATGCGGTTTCTCGAGTTACGGACGATAGCTTTCGCGGGGAAATAATATCGAACAATTTGCAGAATTAGTGTAAAATCCAAGATCACTTGTATGAGGACAGGAGAATTGAAACTACTTTGAAGTTGTTTTTATAAAATTGCTGTGCTCGATTGTCCAAAGTTCCGAAATATTCAGAGAATGAAAAATTCAATATATATTAACCAATAAATATTCAAAATTAAACATTTAGCTATGCTAAAACCATCTTTTCAGACCCTTTTATTTTCTCTTACTTTTGTGATTGAATTACTCAGTATCCCGATGTAACAATCCTGTACAGATACGATACGATAGGTTTATTTCTTTCTTCGAGTCGTATTAAATTCCCATCAAAATGTACATTTTCAAAGCGTGACACGTAAAACAGAGAGAGAGAGAGAGAGGAAAGTCCCTATGGTCTGTGGGCCAATTTCACGTGCGCGGAAGCGTCGATATCAAGGAAGCGGCCGAGAAGCTCTGCCAAAGTGAGGACGGGCGAGGAGCATCACTCCGTGAAGCGTGACCGGCGTTAGTTATGCAACGTTTTGTTGCCACGCGTCCTTGCTGCCCACATTGGTATTATCTTGCTCAGAGCGGGGAATCAATTACAATTCGCGTTGCCTTGATGACGATTTTCTCTCGTCGAAAGGTGAAGGAGACCATCGTCGGCCGATCTACGTGCGCCAACGAGACATTTCGGAGGCGATTTTCGTTTGGTTGATTTCGTTTGATCAGAGATCGTTAAAAAAGTCGCGAGAGACCGAGGAGAAACTTCTCTCTCTTTCTTTCTCTGTCCTTGTAAAGAAAAAAATGAGGCTTGTTTCGACTCTTAAACACCTACGAAACGACTCTTGCGAAATGAAGTACAGTTTCAGCTGTGATAAAATCTCGCCTATTTGTCACAGGGGTTGGACTTCTTCCAACCCATTTACGTTTTATTGCTCTCGAGAAAAAGATATGTCGCATTCCCGTATTAATGCTCGTTAAACGCGTGCGAATAAAAACTGAAAATACGACTGAAAAGTGATTGGTCTCTTTCGATGAATCTCGCAACGTTCAACCTCCTGTCTATTAGCAAGTCAAATGGAGCGACGAATTTGTGAATCAATTTGTGAATCAGTCTGTGTGAATATCGACGAGCCACATCGATTCCAGAATCGGCCTTGCGTCTCGCGTTTGTTCGACGACACGTTGCCTCAAAATAAACAGGAAGATCCTCGAAAGTGACAAATAACGGCCGCGCGACGAGTTCATTAATAAACGAAACAAACGCTGCTTTCTCGATGATTGAAAAATTTGTCGATCGCCCGACATTCCTGCGAAGAATTGATGAAATTTTGTCAGCGTGCTATTTTTTTCTTTTTGCTTGCACGATGGTAGCAAGTGTGATACGACGTGTTGGATCTTTGGCACGAATAGCGAGTGCTGAGACGGCCAAAGACACGCAACGCTCGCGAGCACCTTCCACGCATAATCGACGCAATTCTCGCACCTCGGTTCGAGATACAAGGTTGCTCGTAACTGTGTCACTGTCAATCAGGCTCATCGGTATGTATAACGCTCGTCTAAACACTAGTCGATATGCCAGGCGGTTTAATTATTTTCATGGCCTGAAGTACGGGAAGAGAATGTGTCATTCCATTCCATCGTAGGAAAAAAAGGATCTGGCGCGAATCTCTGTGGCAAAAAAAGGGAAAAAATTACATTCCTCTAGGCATTGTCGTCGATACTTGAGTACTCTATTACTCAAGGAATTCTTCAAAGACATTTCAGGCGGTTCGGACGGCGAACGACGATTATTTAAGAACCACTTGTAATAATCACGCACGCGATCAACTCGTTTCCAAATTAATTCCTCGAATTATCCAGAGCCGAATTATCCTCACTTAAATATCCATTAACGAGGAAGTAAGACGTCTTCATTCCTTGATCACACAGCCAACACTTCAGATTGCAAATCGCAGTCAACAAAATCGTTTCCTTCTATGAATGAAACGCCGTTCACGGTATAAATTCATTAGTAGTACAAACAGTATGGGATGGCTCGCATTTCTCGCGTGATTCTCGAGTAATTGAACAGGCCTTGCTCGTCCGCAGCCGAGCATAATTTCAACAGAAAAAGTCGAATTGACGTTCTTTCTCACAATGCGATTAATTAGCAGCCAAATGGTCGATGCTAATCGTTCGCCGCGCTTATGTAAACTGGCCACGCCGCGCACTTCCGCAATCGCTTTCATGGTACTGTAGCAGTCGATATCTCCCGACGGAGGAAATTATACGTAGAATCGGCCATTTTTTTCTCCTTCGAAAGTCCGTTATCGCCTGTGATGGTATCTCCAGAGATGATAATCTTGAAATAAATTGCTGTTTTTGCTGCACTTTCACAGTGGGATTCGTCAGAACGTAACAGAGCTCTAACTAGATTAGATTAAATTTTCCAATTAGGATACAAAATCTACGATAAGATTCGCTCGCAACTCTTGCCCTTTTTCTCTACAAAATGTGTGAATACTTGCAAAAATATAAAAGTGCAACTATTCTGTCGCTAATTCTCATAAATCCAACAATGCAGTACTAGACGAAATAAATATTTAGACGAAAGAAACTTTTCCTTGGAAACCAACGTAGAATAATCTTATTTCTTCGGAGAAAAATTATTTCTTTCGATATCTACGGACTTTTCTAAATATCATTGTCAATACTTGAATACACGCGACGGTATATAGATTTCTTTTACATGTGGCTATATAAAGCAAGAGCGACGCTGAGCTAACAGTAAAAGAATCGCAATACGCCCATGTACCATTCGCCAGCCCGTAGGTTTGCGTGAGTATCAGCTCTTCGAACACCTGTTTTCGAGTTCGCTTTCGTAACAATGCTTATCGAGATTTGTTCTCGTTGCGAGACCGACCGCAACGATCCGCTCGTAGGCGGATGAGTTCCCTTCCTGGTACGAGATCGCCACGTTGAATCATTCGCTGCGCTTCAAGCCACTTTTTCGGGTTCTGATTCCGTTCGTGCGATAGGAACGAACCAGCCTTTGCCTAGTCTTTGCCCAGTTTTTGACAAAAAGGTGGAATCCATTTTTAACCAAGGAATTCCTTTGAAGTGAAAATAACGAAGTAAAAATAAAATACTCTCGCGTGTTTCGGATTCCTGTTTACGCGAACTTTCAATGAATACGAGCTCCGCGTATTTTAAAGCGGTCGCGCCTCGAGTAAATCAGCCTCCGAACACAATTCATGTTTCTCTTGATGGGAACGTCATAAATCATGCGTCCAGCCGCGATTTCAACGGTCCATGAATCACTGGGAACCGCCTCGAAGGAAGAGGCGGTGCTTCTCGTCAGGTGTTCTCACCTCCGAGGATCCACCTTCCTCCCTGTTATCTCTCGACGAACGAAAGAAAACAGATCTTTCAACGAATAAATAAAAAAAAGAAAAAAGACGGAGTCGACGAGTCGCGAAGTTGACTGAACTTCTCGACAAGTCTTGGCTCGTTCTCTCTACGCTTCTTCCTCGCGAGATCGGCAACTTCGAACTTTTTTTCTGCGAACGAAGCGTTTGTAGAAACGCGCGAGCGTGCTTTGGCGGCTAGAACGAGAGACTCGCGATGCACGTTTCAGCGGACGTTGGCATAATTCAGCGGAGAGCCAATCCTTCAATGTCTGGGTGAACGGGTCGGAGCAAGGAACTGTCGTAAAGTACATTGCGATCGGATCTAACAGCGGAGGGGACGGACCTTGACATGTCGATCCACCGTCGCGTCATAAAGATATCAGGAAGAGACGTCTCCAGTCTCGCGAGTCTCGCGTCTAGTAAACTAATTATGCAACGCAATTTACAGCGGATTTTCCTACAGTGCGAAGCTTTTTGTCGGGAAGTCTTTCCAATAAAACGAAACTGAGCAATTCTCTTCTTCTGTTTCTTCCTCTTCTTCTTCCTCTTCCAAGAATCGTCTACGATTTAAAGGAATCGCGTGATAAAGAATGCTACGATTAAGATGTCTATCGAAGCACTCGGAGAGCGTGGAGGAGGCGCACCAGCTTCAAGCTTCAATGACCGTGGCCATGAAAAACGCGAGAGGAAACGGATATCTTTTCATCGATGACTTGGTCTAACGCGATGTGATCACGACGAATTCCAAACGTGCAGGTGAAATCGCTAACTTCGAAGTAGAAAAAAAAAGAATGTCTATCGATTCGAAAATCTGATACCACGTGAGATTTTGATATACCTAGGAGCAAAGTATTATTATTGGCAGGAAAGGAAGCACGATACGTGTTATATCGTGTTCGATGATCTTAACGTCGTTTCTCCTCGCGCGCTCTATCGAAAGCTCCTCCCGATCGAACTAATTGGCTTCGAACGTCAAGCTCTTTGCCCGTACCTGGCCAAGAACGATTCGAACGGACCCGATTACAATAAGACGAGTTTTCCGCGGTCTTTCATAAATAATTCACACGTAGAGTGCGCAAGAGCGAGGAAAGATGGAACGGAAGATTGGACCACGTTCCAGCATCCACGTGGCGATTATTACTTCGCTTCCGCTTTCGTATCGCACGAACGAGCCCCGTCTTGGGGCTGACGCAACTCCCATTTGAGAGTCTTTCCGCGAAAAACGTACAGGCGCGTGCACGATTCAGCCGCTAAGGATATGCCAAGAATCGCAGAGAGAGGAGAGGTAACGTAGTCTGGCCGACAAGAACGATAAAAGGCCTTGGCGAGCCTTGACCGGTGGACCGTTACTTTACGCCAGGAGCCTGGATCAAGCTCCTTGCTTCCCTTTTACCGGGGCAACGTCGTTCTACGGTGTCGCCTTGCCTTTCCTCGTTCGCCTAACGCAACACGCCTACCTAGGTCCCACTTGTCAGGATCTTGCACGAATATCGATAGCCTAATAAAATTGGAACACGTCCAATCGATCCTTGGTGAGTGTAACACCATGACTGAGAAACGAATCGATCCATCATTCGTAGAATCGAGGAATGTTTTGCTGGTTATGTGTTTAAGATGGTGTCACACGCGTGATTATTTCGTAACTCGGCGAAATAGCCGCATTTGTACGGAGCGCGTGAATTAACCCAAGTTTATCAGCGGTCTCTGTTACAGTGGGAAAAAGAAAAACAAACGGTGGCTACCATTGCGGAGGCAATGCTGGCAGCGTTCGAGAGATCGCAATCTGGATCGTTTGGCGAAACGGTTGTGGATTGTCGTGCAGCTTTGTGCCCACGGACGTGGCACGAGCAACGACAAATAATCGACTTAGCGATAGGTAGAGTTAGTTGGCAGACCGGTGACTCACGTTTCGGCAATATTTAGCATTCCGCGGTGATACGAGAGCGGTTAAAGCGCACCGAGTCACTTCCTACACCGGCCGGTGTTCGGCCGTCATTTGCATTAAATCGCTCTCGAAAATTACCGCCTAATTATGGAAGAAATTTTCTGTCGACAAATTGCTTTCCACCTCTTAACCGCTTCCCTTGGAGCGAAAGAAACGATTAGCTCGAGCATTAACCGCAATAACACTCGGCATAGAAACAGTAGCTCCAAATTTCACTCGGTAGGGTGTTAAACAGTGTTAAACTTACGCAAAAGGCTGAAAACACTGAAGGAACGTTGCACATCGATGAGAACCGAGAAGGGGGAGGAACGATTAAGATCGCACAGCGAACGCGTCTCGTCCGTGGCATTTGCAGCGCGGCAATCAGAGGGAAACGACAACGGCAATTTAGGCTTTGCTCCGAGAGTTACAGAAACACGCGGTCGTAGCCGCGCTACGGCTGATTTCGCGTTCTGAAACCGCGAACAGCCACGAGCCACCGGAGAAAGGACTAAAAAGGAAACGCTTTTGCGGCAGGTGAAATCACAGCCAGGCCATTATGTTATAACGATCTTGCATAAATGCTCCACATCTGGTTCACTGCGAGACCAGCCCTTACCCATTCACTCCGCGACGCGTGTACGTTCCAGCTCGTGGATGTCCAACCTTTTAGATCTTCCGGGCCAACGAACATTTTTTCAGAGCCACGCACATTTTGCATATTTTTCAATTGTTTTTATTGAGGATATTAAAACAACTTTTACAGCGAAACAGTACAATGATTGATTAGGAAAGCATATTTATATTAATTAAAAAAATATGGAAATTTTTAACGAGAACAACTGAGAGGGAACGCTTGTTTTTTTTTTTTTTTTAATACAAATTCATCAGTATCTAGTTTGATACAGATAGTGGCAATGTTCTTAGTTTATTTTTTGCGTGCTTCGTGCCAATTTGCAAATATAAGTGCTGCCCAAAAAGGTTAAAATTGTTAACTGCTCAAACGATAAAATTCTTATTGAATTTTAGTTACATAGCACGCACCGTGGGTTGGACACGCTTGCTTTAACTCGTCCACCATTAATTCCTCGCTTTGAACGGCTCGATCTTTACGACCCGCTTCTTCTTTACGACCCTGCTGCTACCATCGTTAACTGTTTCTGAGTTTTGATGGACAGTGTGATACCAAAGAGGAAGGAAAGGGTGAAATATTCTTTGGAAAGATCGAGTTTCTCTTTCCGAAGCCATTCGTTTCGACAAACGAACCTTGCGGATATTTCGAAATTGCTTGTAACATTGTCGGATAATTACGTTCCACGACGATTGGCGCCATCTTCTACGTCACGTGGATCTATTATTCGTGTAGGAAATTGTGCGACTCGCGGGAACACGAAAACATCTTCAGCGGTAGATTCTCGTTTTCGCGGTATTTATATCTGACGGGATGGATCGCTGAACAAAGATCTCTGTGATTCGGTCGGTGACGCAATATGCAAAACATCGTCTTGGACGACGCGATTAAGTATGCGGTGCCATCGGATCGTCCGCTTAATTACACTCATCCTCGTACACCACAGCGTATCATTTCACAAATCAATCGTTCTGTCGACGAAACTTCTTGAAGTTCGCGCGAACCTTGATCGACACGGGCCTTCCGTCCGTGAACACGTCAGGAACGACCCACGTGTCCGTCTCGCGATCGGCGAACGATTTGCAAAAAAACTAATTTGCCTAATTGTCTGGTGACTCTGCAGAATCTATCCGAGTGAAACGAATTGAATTCGCGCGATCGAACGCGCGGGTTCGTTAAATCACAACAATGAAAACGTTCGCGCAATAATCGCGCAGCGAGACGATTGATCGGAGGAAAAACAACTTAACAACTGCGTTATCGCATCTTCGTCGGAAATCATCGGACTCTTTAATTGTGTTTATTGGCTTCTCACAGGTCGTTAACGGCGCGTCTAAAGCTATTCGCGTATATAAAATACAGCGGTGTCTCGCATTCCTGATAAAATATAAAACCCGCGAGTATCATCTTGGATGATGGACTATGCGCGATCGATCGATCACGACAACGATCAATGACAACGACGATCATTCGGTTCGCATGCCGACGTAATGGCTCGCGAACGTGCGCGTACGTTCGGAGAAACGTCGCGTAACGCGTGCAACGCCACGGCACTTACACACGCGAGTGTTTCACGGGCGTGCGGTCGCGGATCGCATGAATGGCGTGGGACAATGCTTCTCAGCCATGACCCACTGGCACACAAATAAAGAAATAACTCGATATTCGTAGATTCGCACGTTCGTACTCATCTGGGAGGAGACGATGCTTCCGGCGCGAGAAGTTGCGTAACGCGATCTTGCCGAATGCTCGATTCTCCGATGAAGATCGTCGAGAAACGAGGAAAACAGAGGAGAGCCATCGGGCGTGAGTCAGCGGCGCCGTCGTTAATATCGTTTATGAAGTTTCGAAACTTTTGAGTCTGTTCGAGGAACGTCGGAATTCGACGTATTCGGACTTGCTGGAATATAAAATGTACCGTTATACTTTCACTCGTTTCCAGCGAGGATCATTTCTTTCTTTTTTTTTTCATCTCTCCTACGGGAGTTCCGAAAAGATTAATTTCAGGGCTCCTCGCGAGAAAGTACGAGGAGGAATTTTTTTATCTGACGCCCACAGGCAAATGAGTCGTTTGAATCCTCGACGCGGCTAGTGGATCGATGACTCGGCGAGTGTAAGAAACGATGCTTTAGATCTCGGTAGAAAAAGCAGTTCCTGAAACTCTTCTTGCGTACGACTAGTCGATTAGAAAACCACGATCGAACGCTGCCGCGTGTTACGGTCTTGTGACTACACTGGGATAAAGTACTTTCAATGCACCGGATATCCGAGATGGTTTTGCATCGCTCTCTTTCTCCAGAGGCGTTTCAATACCAATAAACTATCCTTTGTGAATTATATAAATAGAATTCATACACGTAATTCGTACAACTTCCTACTATAATTTGACGACACTCGACTAACAAACATGCTGATAAACCTACGGTCAAACAACAGAAACGACCGTCGACAAATCCATGGCTTTTCACTTTGGCCTCGTTCGCGCCACGTTTCGTCGCGCTATCCCACAGTTGCGGGATTTGAATTTAAAGTCATTGTCGCTTCGCGACTGCTGATTGACGAAACCTTCGGTACCGTCGTCCTTCGATCATTTCAACGTGCCTGCAGCAATCACATCTCCCGGCGACATCGATCAATCCGTGAAAATCGCGAGTAACAATGAATCCAGATGCGTGGGATTACATTCACTCGCGCCGAGCGTTTCGACACACGAAAAATATTGCGAATTCAACGTGCTCTCGTAGCTCGTAAACCCTCGTCTAACCCTGACACACATTCAAGACACGAATAATTTCCGAATACCCGTGTGTCCATCGTCGATCGACCCCTGTGTCCTTATCGTCGACACGATCGCGTCGCTGCGACATTCCATTCCACAAAATCTAATTTCTATTCTAATAAGTAAGCAGAATGCCAGCCATCGAAAGCGCTGTCCACGACGCGCGCGTTTCGTCATCGTAATCGCTGACACTGTCGAAAACGAAACGCGTTTCGTTTCGTTTCGTTTCGTTTCGTTTCTGTACGTACGCCGCGTGTACGCTCCGTTCTACGCTCCGTTCGCAAAGCGCTGCATCATCGGAATTATCAATCGTGGATTAACGTCGTACCGTGTTGGCACGAATCCTTGAACCTTTTGCACACGAGTTAAAGAGCGAGATTACGTTGGTACATGAGAAGTAAAATAAGAGTAAATGAGGAACACATATATACACGTGCATATGTGTTTAATTGCGAATCTACGTGGATAAATCTGCCGAACAGCGAGAATGCAAGTCATTAACAATATGTTAATACGATTATTACTCGATTATCTCTTGACGATTATATAAGGCTATAACGAGCTCAATTTCATACGAGTGTATTCTCCTTCTTTTTTCTTTTCACAGATGGCGGGGCTCCGTTTACAAGCTAATCTGGCGGGAACTGTTGGCCTATCTGTTCGTCTACTATCTCATCAATTTTACATACCGATACGGGCTGAACGAGCAGCAGCGGGTGTGAGTACATGAATACGTTCATTTGTCAACATCCTCCCGCGGTGAAATTTCCTTCGCGAGCCGAAGGTTGACGCCTCGACCGGTCGGGAATAACATCGCGGCGATAACGCGGGCGTATCTCCTTGAAATTAAGACGCATCGTTATAAAACCAAGGAACGATTTCTCTCTCTCTCTCTCTCTCTCTCTCTCTTTCTCTGTTTCCGTCGCAAAGTCTACCGTAAAGTTTTTTTACAAATGATATTCCCCAAAGTGGGAAGAAAATAATTCGACACGAATTGTTTTTCATCGGAGAGGTTTTTTATCTGAAGAAGAACCGGAGGACGCGACACGAGCGTGTCAACTTTGCATCGTGAAACCAACGCGAGACCGACCTTGGTCGTGCGACAGAGCCTACCACACAACGATCGAGACTACATTTCGCCGATTAAAATCGAAAAAAGTTTCTCATTTTATCGACATTAACACCTGCGCTGCGCTGGCGCCTTCAGTTAACGCGTCTCATCCTTCATTTCCTTTTTATTATCGCGTAGACGATAATTTCTCATTCGTGCATTCTCTCTTGCACAACGCGTTACAATGGCAACAATAGGATAAGGAGAAGCGTGGTTATTAACCGCAGGAATAAATGTCAATTTCGATTAATTTAAAGAGACGTTATTTACGTAGAATCATTGTCGCGTAGAAGTGATTATGTCTCTAAACGTTATAGATACGGAGTTCGTGCATCTTCAAACTTCTACGATCATCATTGTAGGAGTAGAACCTAAAAAAAATTTGTTTCATCTACTATATATTATAATATACTTATTTTACCACGGATACGTTATATATAGATATTATATATTTTTCTTATTATTTTTTTATTTTTTGTCATTTTGTTATTCTTGTTGTTCTTGTTATTTTTGTTGCCCGTATATTTTTGCAACTCCCAATTTTTCATAAATGCATAAAATCCGCATCTTGGTCGTAACGACTCGCTTTTGTCAGAAAATGTCAGAAAACGCGGCTATAAAAGAAGACGTTCATCGTTTCTACATAGATATATGTATCGTAAATAAAATTGTTTTTTCCACTATGAGGCACGCGTTCTCTACCATGTGTCGCGGAATGTGGCGAGGACTCGTTTGGGTCCCGTATTAAAAAACGCATAAAAACGCAACCTGTTATTTACGCCGGGATAAAAGGGACGAGCGAGGAAGGGGCACGATGGACAGGGTTGGATGTTAAAACGGGTCCTCCTTTGAGCCGCTTCGGTTCGCATGGTCTAAATTTAGAATCGCCGGTTCGTAGATAGCTTAGGGCCCAAACGGCTCAACAATGGCAGCAAGAACCCGCCGAATCGAAATGAAGATTATTCGTGGTTATTTCGGAAGATTCGCGGCGATAAATTCTCGCTCTTTTCCAGTGGAATTTTTAACGATCAATTTCAAAAAATTGCTTCTCCTAAGCACGCCTCATTTCTTAGCTTCCCGTAGCTTTGCAATACATCTTCGTTCTATCATCTATTTATCTAGGAGCAAATAGAACTTGGGATCAAGTGATAACCCAGCAATAAAGCAACGAGCAAAAGCTAAAGGTGCGTTAACCCCTTGCAACGCTCTAGTTTCAATCTAGATTCTACGACACTCGTGCAGATACAGAAGACCACAGGTTCAGACTTACAGGCGTCATACACGAGAAAAGAGTAGAATGTCGAAGTTGTTTGATTACGTCATGTGTTTGCAATAGTGGGAACCGCTAACAAATTTTCGCGAACGGTTGTGAAATCTCGATGGAAATTCCCATTTAACAAAAATTACCGGTGCGTAAGACCGGTAGTGGTATCTCGTTGAGAGTGACGGTATCACCTCAACCTTGCTCCACTTGCAGGCGAGGCGACGCAAGAATTCCACCGCGCACGCTGCTAAACAAATATTTAACCATACACGCGCGCAATTTGCGAACGTTCGATTCGTCTCGCGATACGGGTTTCGTTAATTGGTCGAACAGGTTGTAGAATTTTCGACGAAACTGTTCGCTCGAAAGGAAAGAACGCGCGTGCAAGACGAGGCCTGTACAATGGCTCACGTTCAATAAGGATCCGTCACTTTTCTCTGTTGCAGAATCTTCGAAAAGATCAGGTATTATTTTGGGAACTCGAGCGACTCGATACCAATGTCGTTTGTGCTGGGATTTTACGTGAGTCTGGTCGTGAAGCGATGGTGGGAACAATATAAGTTACTACCCTGGCCGGACAACTTGGCGCTCTTTATCAGCGCAGCCATTCCTGGTAACGTAAGTATAGAGATGACTGAAACGTTTCGACGAACTCACGTTCGAGTCGAGCCGCGAAACAGCAGGCAATACTGACGGAAGACGGAATTCCCGATAATTCAAATCCGACCGGGGGGCGGGGATGGGGGAGAAGGAGGGGAGGGGAGGGGGGAAGCGATAAACACTCGCACGGATAGCAGCACGGTCGCTGCGTTTGTCTCATTACGCTAATGAAGTGCCGTGACACGTTTCGGTGTCGTCAACCCAAGTAGGTGCCAGTTCTCGGAGTCACGCCACGCCCTGAAGTGAAAAAAAATGCGAGGAACGATCATTCTATAATTGGCAAGCGAGCGAATCTTCTTTGTTTCTCTTGCGTTGGCCTAACGGACAGCCGCGGAATGACAGACGCGGTTCCTCGAGATGCTATTTGCGCGACCTTTCGCGCGAAATTCCAACTTCTGACACGCGATGCGCGTTGCGCTTCTCTGCAGAAAAAAATTGTCGCTCCTCTGATCGTCTCACCTACACCGATGATGAAAGTTATTCGTTTTTCCATGAATAAACTTACGCACTTTCGATCGTTCTAAAATGCTTAATTTTTTTCGAGATTTCTAACTAGTTTCGCTATTAAAAAACGCCTCTTGTCCAAAAGAATGAGACAATGTCGAGACTTTGGAAGCTGGAAGCGGCCAGTCCGACAAAGTCGAAGACGATCTTCGAATTCGTCGACGATCGTCCAGCCGCGTGGTCAATGACACAACGTCGAAGTGAAAGTGCGACGTACATATCGCAGTGTAAGAAAGAAGGACGAACCTACGCGTTGTCCACACCTCGCGTAGAGAGTTGCGCTCGTCCTCGTTACTCTCCGCAAAGATCTCACTATCCAGCTGGAAACGCATACCATACTGCAAAGAAGAGGCTAGAAGTTTCCCGTGGCTATCGCCGTACTAATAGAACGAGTGAAACCAAACGATTTAATAACTTCCTCGTGTAACGATGTTCTTTTTGTGCTCCCCAATCTCTGCTGGGGAACATCCATATTTTGTTGCATTGAAGTTTCGAACGTAGTTACCCGTGTAGGCTGTGTGTAATCGTGGTTTGACCAACGTAAAAACACGTATCGTAGCTCGCGATTTTTCGCGTCACACGTGATTACACGCGGAGAGTTGGAGCGCGAGCAGTGGCAACTGCATAGGACTGCAGTTGAATTTCTGTAGGCAGTCAACGGACAAGGTCTCGAGGCGCGGAACGGGACTATAGTTCTCCACGTACGTAGAAGAGAGTCGCGGCCGTGTAGTCACGCAAAGTATCGGATTTGTGAATGAGCAGCGTCGGGTGGGTAGCACGAGCTTCTGGGCTGTGCCTTTCATTGAAATCTAATTGGAATTCAGAGCCCGAGGCGAGAAGGATGGCTCGATTCCCACCTTCTCCCCCGCGAAAGAGGATCCTTTTCAAGCTGCCAAGCCGTGCATTTTTACACGCGCGACGTCGAGTCGCGGCATTCCGAGGAAGAAGAAACGTCTACCTTTTGAAACCGGGGGAGAGAAGGATCCGATTGTTCGTTACAGAAACGCGAACCGCCTCCAAGCCGGCGAGACACTTGACGAGATCTACCTACGATCCTGTACACCTTCGTTTCTCCATTCCCGCTCATACGCGTAGAGATACAGAGAAGATAGCAACTGGTTATTAAAAGTGGAGAAAAAAAAAAAAAAAGAAAAAGAAAGAGCTCGTTTAGAGTTTAGAAATCGAATTGACCTTTGAAACGGACTGTTGTGCGAGTTTCAAATGCCTAGAGTGATTGACAGCGTAGCTTCGGGCAAAAAATGCCAGAAACCCGTAGCAAAGATGAAACTAATTAATCTATAACTGTGACTCGAAAGAAAAAAAAAAAAAAAAAAGAGAGACCCTCGTGTAACCTCATTTCCTCGCGTTTTCGAATAGACGACGAGAGGAGCCTTTGAAAACGAGAACAACGTTAACAAAATTAATTTTTTTAATCGTAAAACTGCGTACCTGTGCCTGTACAACGCTTATTTGTAACTTGCCTGCAGTTGACGTGCCGGTCATTCATATTTCGTAATTAACATAAAGCTCGAGAAAGCGTAATTCGATCGCCGACGAGTGCAAACGAACGGATGCGTTGAAACGTTCGCGGAACACGCCACGTACGAGTTTAATTAATCAAGAATAAATCGCGTTTCCTGGTACTTTCGGCAGATCGGTCGGCTCGGTTCGCGACCAACTTTCTTCCTCTAGATCTCGCGATACGAGCTCGTTTTTAATCAACACGTGGCCTCCCGTCCACGTGTTATTAGCCGAAAAATTTTAGAATCGACAAACTTTCTTCTCCCTCTTGCACGCGTTATACCGAGC
The DNA here is from genome assembly GCA_001276565.1 of Melipona quadrifasciata. NCBI lineage: Eukaryota > Metazoa > Arthropoda > Insecta > Hymenoptera > Apidae > Melipona > Melipona quadrifasciata. Next base: position 2,237,030 of record KQ435729.1, on the reverse strand, counting down.
GAACGAGACGTGCCTCGATCCACAAAACGCTTCGTCTGAATCTCGTCGTGTTCCACATACGTAACGATACGACCGATCGATCAGCCGTTCAATTAACGATTACCGACACGATTACCGGCCACGCGATTGCCAACGGTGATTGTGGTCAGCAAGCGAGAGCAACCGGTCGTTCCTCCACCGGAGCCGTTTCGTTTCATGAAAACGCATTTACAAGCAGGCGGATTTTACCGTGCGTGGAAACTTTTCGATCCAGGAACCGTTGGCTGCGGTTTCCGAGTAAATTGACATTCCAGCAGGCGCGCGCGATCGTTTACCGCGATGGCCGTTGATTACAAAACGACGGCGACCGATTACAAAATGCGCGCCCGCCTTCGGCCAGAAGCGAAAGGAAAAAATAGAGAGACGGCAGGCGCCACCGGATCGGTTTTTCTCCGATTAATATTGGAATCGGCGCGAAACCAGCGACAATTCGCGATCACCGGCCAAGAGAACGAGGGGAAAGTGTCCGTACAAGACACGCGGGAAACGTGTCCGGCATTCGTGCGGCCTCGGAAACGAATTTTTGAAACGAACACGTATCCCGATGATGTCGATTTCCTTTCGATTCTTCCTGCTAATTTGCTTAATCCGCGCCTTGAAATATCCCATTGTAATAGACACGTGTAATGAAATACCGTTCGATGGCCTTGGTAGACACAGCGACGCGAGAAACCCCGTCTGTTCCATTACTTTAGTAGCTTTGGTGAATTTGTGAATGCTTAATGAGAAGCAGTAACTACGAATTTTTCAATCCACTTTTTCCACGTTCGACAGATACCAAGAACGATTTAAATTTCAAAAACAACGCATTACAACGTGATAATGAATTACGCGCCACGTTTCTGCGACCATTAACAAAGAGATTATCGTCGAAGTATGCGCTCGTGAATATTTGGAGTTTCGTGCGTCGCAAACGTTGCGCGATCGAAGGTAGCGCTCGCGGTAATAATTTTGAAACGTTTTCACATTGCAGGACGAAAGAGGCAGACTGATGAGGAGGAACATCGTAAGATACGCAGTGCTCGCGTATGTCATTACGCTTCAGAGGATTTCATTGCGCGTTAAGAGACGATTTCCGACACTTCAGCACATCGTGGACGTTGGTCAGTGAGTTAGTC
>KQ435729.1:2182698-2227650 GCA_001276565.1 Melipona quadrifasciata | reverse complement strand
ACCTGCTTCAGCCGCGGCTGTGCACACGAGTAACATGTGTGCCACCATTAATAACTGCACGTCGACACTTGCGTTTCTTTGATCGGGCAGACTGCTTCTTTCAGGCGGCTACATGCGGAGCGACGCCACGAGTTATTTCGATAACCGCTCGAACGATGGCGTCGCGTTTTTTCGGCCGTCCGGCTCCTAGCTTCGTTACGGACACCGTGTAGAACGCGCCCGTTTCTGCTCTAACAATAAAAAGATTCCCCCCGGAGAGAGAAATTACCGCGTTCCCGTTAACCGATCGAATACCAATCGAACATGGTTACGATGCTCGCCGCGACCATCCGTAACTTTTCAGATTGTTTTTGCCTCCGGGAGAAAGACTATTAAAGTGCCCGCCCGGGTAGAGTCTGAAACGTTCGCGTTGCATCCATAAAACCGAAATGATTGTTCAGCCATCGACGCGACATTCAACCACAATCGCATCGCGCAGAAATCTTGTCGCTCGTTTGTACAATTTACAGTAAGTGTTCGAGTACGACGGGATACACTCGCTTAATTAGCGAGAAGCAGACCAAAACTGAATCTCAGTGAAGATCGACTGAGAATCAAGCGCGTAGCGTTGATTTCGCAGGCACCCGGCGTGCGCGCAGCGTGTCCCTGCAAGAAAGTAACAGCTTGTGAAATCGACTGTTATTTATGAAAGGCGTTTTCTCACATTGTTTTTTTTTTCCTCTCGTTATTTGTTGCACGCCGGTAAGGAGGCATATCGATTTCGAGGTCACTCGCTAATTGCCAACGCGTTGAACTCTGTTTGGTGTTAGGCGTTGCGCGGTACCATATGGTACGTGGTCAAGTTTGAAAAAAGACTGTGTCGATTGTAACACCTCTGTGGAAAACATTCAAGCGTATAATATCGATTTGACAGAAAAAAGGCGATTTCTTTCGATGCATTATCACGAGACCGCGTCCGTCTAACGCATCATCGTCGCGAAATTTCGCCACCACGAATTATCGAGCCACAATCTTTCCACCAAAAGCGTTCAACGTTTCGCCAAAGTGCGCAAAAGTTAATAAAGGTGCTGCAATATTGGTAATTGTTGCGGAAACGCGAAAGGTTACGCAACAAACACGTAATGCGAGTTACGAACGGGAACCGGCAGTTTAGCATTCTTCCAGCAAGTGTGTTCAAGTTTCTTTCGAAAATTGGCGGTCTTAAATTCTGGCGGCGCTACGGCCGACTGCCTGCTCGTCGCGCTCGCGCTCATCTAAGTAAATGGGCGGTTATCGGCTGACTAATAATAATAACGTATTCCCTGCACGCAGTGCGCATCGTTTTTCGCGCGTTTCATGTTTGCGAACCAATCGCGCGGACAACCACAAGCGATTGTATAATCGTGATGCAGCTCGGTGATAAACAGTCGCCCTTTCTTCCTTCGACGCTAACGAACACCGTTCGAGTTTATCTATCGCGCTCTTGGAACGTACGTTTCTATCTTCTCGTCGCGAGATTTTATCAAAGTATCTCCAAAACGGCGAATACGTAATTAAACAACGACGCACAGATAGGTACGCGGTCACACGCGTAACAGCAAGTTTGCAATGTTTCGTGCAAGCACATTTGCATTCGTGCAACGAGCATGCGAGTACGTAGCGGCGGATGCACGCGCGAAAGTCGCGCTGCGAGGTGCAGATCGCTCGATAGCGCGGCACGTATAGTACGTATGCAAACGTGCTCGCTCGATTAACGAATCGCCGAACGAATTTGACCGAACGAAGAGGACAGGACTGACTTATTGCCCCTCGGTCACCTATCCCCCTTTGAGTCACCAAACTGACCGAGCCGACAATTTGGTAACCGTCCGTTCTCGGTGAAAGTACGCGGCAGATCTCGTTTCTATTTCGATATAGTTTCAGTCTCTTCTTTCGCGCTCGAAAGTTTGAACAGTCGAGTGAAAATAACCGAGCGAAGTAACCGTTAGCTGTTTCTTTCTACAGGCCTGATGATGGAGTCGGAGAAGAAGATCTTCGAGATGATGAACAAGAAGGCGGCCATGTCGAAGTACTGGATGCCTCTGGTCTGGGCGACCAACATCATCAACCGGGCGAGGAGGGAAGCCCTGATAACCAGCGACCAAGTAGTGCAAACCCTCCTGGTCGAGCTTAGCGACATCCGGAAGAGGCTTGGCGCGCTCATTGGTTACGACACTGTTTGCGTTCCTCTCGTTTACACTCAGGTGAGTATCGGCGATACTTTGACGAATCGTGTCGAACGCGTGTCCCCCGTTAATATCCGTGTTTGGAAGGCAAGCCTAAACCTTCGTCGAAATGAAATTGTTACGGGGTGGTGTCCGTGAGTAATCAATTATTTTGCATTTGTTGGCCTAATATTTCTTGCCTAAAACTGCCCTTTTTTTCCAACAGTTTGGAATGCAGTCATTGTAATTGTTGGCAATGACTGTTTCCCCAGATTTCAATAACTCGAAGTTACTATACTATTTCAAATTTGTATTATTACTATTACTACACTAATACAAATTTTTACTAATAGTATCACTATACCATTACAAATTTTTCTCGTTGTTTCTGTTGCGCTAAATCCCGCATGAAGAAAAGTACATACAATTACAAATATGACTCTCGGGTGTCCAGTATTTTACCGCGGGGCAATAAGAAAATTCGTTAGTTCTTCGCTTAATAATTAGCTAACAGGATGCTTCTGCGGAAAATGTTCTCTCGCTTGTCACAGTCGATGCAAAACTAAGACGCGCGAGTTCTCAACAAAAATCGACTACTTGCGAGTACACCTAATGCACGACTCCCTTCGTCGAGCGAGGACTCAATGGAGGAGTAGCGCAACAAGTATCGTTCCGTTTCGAATCTCATTCAGAAATCGCGGAGAGGTAATTGCGGCGATGTTTATCGTCATTGAGAAGTGTCAAGCGTTTGAAACGAACGTCTTCGTCCGGAGCCGATTCCCATTGTTACCACTTCGTCGGTTTGGTACTGTTGACAGCGTACGACGCACAGTTTGCGTAACTCTTAATTCCATCGTGTTGTTGGCATCACAATGCGGCGTTGTTTTCTCCCGCCGTTTCCTCCAATCAAGTTTTCCAAGATGAGATCTCTTCTTCAGCGAGAGTCTCGCGAGTGGAAACGCGAGCCGACACGTGAGGCGGCGTTAAGGGAATGGCATTTTAATTTTCCCCCGGCGGAGTAATCTCCGCGGCAAGAAAAATGTTAACGAGCCACTCGCGATCGTTAGAAAGTACGTCATCTCGTTGCAACACGATATCATCGATAAAAGACTCGATGCGTAATTGCGGAGGCCGCCGACGTTCCGCGATCGTTCGTTTAATCCTCGACGAGCGGTGAAGAAGCTGGGCAGCCACCCAGGTACCCTCCGGACGTTAACAACGCGCCACCTTGGCTCTTCCATCCAGTTCGAGGGACTCGATTTATCGCGGCGCAACAACGAAATGGATCCATTCTTCGAAGGAGAATGCTTTCGCATTCGCAATTAGTCGGCACGTACGCATTGTGCAACGTTAATTACTCATCAGCTAACGTGCCTAATTGTTGGCTACGATTGAACAGCCGCTCGCCTCGTAATCTCGCGATACGTGTACGTGACCGATGCCCGGATCCGAGTCGCGGATCCTTCGAATCGAGCCTCGATAAATTCGACTTTAAAGTCGTCATTAGCTCGAAAAAAGTAGTTAACAAACACGGATCTGGGAATGAGTAACCGAATCAGTCACGGTCGAGATTACACGCGCGATGAGAAAATATTCATTCACTGAGCGAGGATTGCGTCATCGGTTACCAAGCAGTACAATAAATTTAGAGACGCCGGATAGAAAAACAGAGAGAAAAAGAATACGGTACAAAGATCGATCGTCCTTTGCCTTCGAACGTTCGCGGACGATCTCGATTATGCCGACTATATTTAGATCGATCGCAGACGATCGGGATAAACAGTTCAATTAGTCAGCGGCGTGAAATGCGGCTTACTTTTATTCCCGTGACTCGCGCGCTTCGCACAAATTGTCATTATTATCAATCGAGTGTGGAGATGCTTGGGATTCCCGATGTTGGAAAATGGAGCGAAAAAAACGTCCCGTTAATCCGCGCCACGCGAGCCAACGTGGCAATTCGCTAAACCGGAGACGTTTCATTACGAAGATTTCGAGAGATAAACGCTCGGTCGGATTGCCTCGAATTAGCGAAAATAACGAGTGGAGCGGAGAGGGGGGAGCGGGGAGCGGAGAGTTCAGGAAGAGAGCGGAGACCCAGCTGTAATTATTTTCCTTGTCGTGTTTACGTGTCGAAACAGAACCGCGGCGAGCGTTCGTCTTTCACCAATCGTACCTTGTCTCCGCGGTAAAAGCAGGATAAAATCGCAAGGTTGCGAGTTCCACCAGCGACGGTTCTCCGTGTCGTGCAACGATACGTTTGCGGAACACTGTGTCCATCGGTTACCGCGAACGTTTGTACGTACGGCATGTACCCGCTTCCACGGAGGTTTTATAAAAAAAAACCTTCCAGGGATTGAGAAAGAAACAGATTCGCTTTTTTTTTTTAATCACCAACGAATCTGTTTCGCTAGTTTCCCTTTGTCTACCAAGGTCTTTCTCATTTGACTCTTTGAAATGAGTTCTACGATCGCTCTACCGAATTGCTTTTCTTTTTTTTTTTTTTTTTTTTTTAATTAAAAGAGACCATCCTGCGCCAAGAGTTGCCATTTAAATCTAACAATCCACGCGCTTTTCTTTATCTTTCTCGCGAACGAAGGAGGCAGCGCGCAGCGCATGGTCAAGGACGACGAATGGAGTCGAGCGGCAATCTCGTGGCACCGCGGCCGTCGATACAGCGGAAATAATTTTCACGGCGCGAGTTCGACGCGCGAGTGCGATCATCTCGATCCTCCTCGTACACGCGGTGATCAAAGTCTAAAGATAAAAACGCCGATCGTGCGTCTCTGTTTTGCCGGCAATCAGTCTTTGCATAAACAATCGTTTCCTCACGACCTTCGATGAGAAAGGCAGTGCTCTTAAAACGAGCTCTCGATATCGTGTCACTCAAACCGAAACCTGTTCGTCCACGCGTTTATATGAAGAAAGGACGAAACTAACGGAGAAACAAGCTCAAAGTTGCACGCCCTTTGACGAAGGAACCTTTCACCTTAGAAACGATCGACGCGTTCGCGACATGACTTTGATTTTTCTGCACGTCGCAGTGCAGAGACTTTCTCTGTGTTCGTCATCGACTGCAGCGTAGCTCATCCGTGAGAAACGTGGCTGCCCGCCACGTCCTCGCATTAAGTTTCGTAAAAATATATATTCTTGAAAACGAGCGAAGAAAGCAACGCCGAATGCGGAAGCGATATTTACAGCGACGCGAGTAACGCTACTTCGTTCGTTTTCTTCGATCGCGTTTGTTCGCTCTTCCCCGAGCACGCAGAAAGTGTACGATGCTCGAATCGTTCCAGGAATCGAACAGTATGACGTAAGCAGGCGATAGTTACCTATAAATTTCTGTCGTTTGATTAAATCACTCGTCCTCCCGACAATGCCGCGTCCGATGGGGACGTTTGATTAGCGAATCGTGATGGAGCTGCTCGCGTTGTTTTTCCTTCCTTTATCGCGCCTTGCGGGAAATACAACGACTCGCAATCAGTTTTATTCAGTCGACGCAACGCCGTTTTTGAAACTTTGTCGTTGACCCAAACTGTTTCTTCTTCTTTTTTTTTTGGTATCATCTACCAGCAATTTATTTACGAAGCATCGTCACTTCAAATGAAATGACGTAGCATTGGAAATAATCATTCAAATGGTATTTTAACACGAAATTTTGTTGATTATGTCCTTTCAACATCTGACATCACGATGTGATATGTCTTAGATTTAAAAGCAATCATCAACCCATATATTGCCGGTTTGCTAGAATAAGTATAATATACAAGAGTTAATGATACCTAAATAGTTTCAATCTCTGGAAAAACAATACCCTCTATCGTTTTTTAAATTTTCGTAAGGAGCAATAAAAAAAGTCCAATTTGTGTGAATTATTGAATGTCAATTGACTCATTTACGACTGTCTTTTGAAATTCTTTCGTTCTTTTTACGTCGTTATTATATATTATCACTGGAAGTGATTTTAGCGGCGGTAATCCAGAAAATCGGGCCTCGACAGGTGCAACGCTGATGCAACGAAAATTAGCGATTGGTTGATTTGGGTCACGTGATTCGCGAGGGGGAGTGGCGTAGACCTCGAGTAGGAGTGGCGTTGTCTGGTACTGAGCGATCGCGCCTGTAATTTGTTTAATTTGTAAATCGATTCAAACGTTTGCGTATCAGTAAAATTTTATAAACAGTTACTTTTGGGCCTTTCAGTAAGACGAATCGTACTGGGGTACAAGTCGTGCAAAGTTTTCTCTCTCTATATGCACCTATTCAGACACATTACATATTACACATCGCACCATACAACACCAAACGTACATGTTCGTTGTAATTATCAACAAATTATTAAAAGAACAAGTCCGAGCTTTTGAGGCTAGATTTGAGTATGATGTTCCCGTAGAAGGTACAGTCGAGTGCAAGGGGTTAATGATACCGTGTTATCCGCGTCTAATCGAACAAGTTTGGACACCGAGTTTATTCACGTTTTCCAGGTAGTCACGCTATCGCTGTACGCGTATTTCTTCTCCGCCTTGCTCGGCAGACAATTTATCGAGCGCACCGACGTCGCAAGCGGAAAATACGAGGAGCCAGACATGTATTTCCCATTTTTCACAGCCCTGCAGGTAAGAGGATTATCCGTAAATAAACGTGCCAGGAAACAAAAAGGAAAGAGAATACGATACGATCGTCGACAAACGATCGTCCAACCGCAGATCGATTCAACCTGTTCGTTTCAGTTCTGCTTTTACGTGGGATGGCTGAAAGTAGCCGAGGTATTGATCAATCCTTTCGGCGAGGACGACGACGACATCGAGTTGAACTGGCTGATCGATCGTCACATCAAGGTACGACTTTCTTCGATTCGAAGAATTTTCATTTTAATTTGTCGTTTTTCTTGAAATCGAAACTCGGCTCTGTTGGTCCGTGAGATTGGCGTGAGATTCCCGTTAATGACGACGTTGGCGTTTATTTGATACAGGCTGGATACATGATCGTGGACGAGATGCACGAGGAGCACCCAGAACTGTTGAAGGATCAATATTGGGACGAGGTCGTGCCGAAAGATCTGCCGTACACGGTGGCCAGCGAGCAGTATCGGCGAGAGGAGCCGAAGGGCTCGGCCGAGCATTATAAGGTCAAAGACAGCGACGCCCTGTACGCGAACGTGATGCTGGGCACACAGCTCCACAATCACGTTCAACATCGCAAGACCCACCAGGATGACATGTACGCCGATTACGTAAGTGCGCGTCACCAGATGAACTTGAAACCCTCGACGTGTTACCTGTATTTGGCGTCGCGATCCAGTCGCGCGGCCAAAACGCAAACGTTGAGAAAAAAGCATTTACTCCGCGGAGAGACAGAGGCGTTGTACACTCATACTCGTCACCCATACTGTTTTCAGGAGAGCGTGGACACACCGTTGGTCGAGCGAAGGAAAAATTGGCTGCAACGGCAAATAACTAGAATGGGCTCGGTGCGCAGCTCCACCACCACTTACAGCAGCGGCGGTGGTTTCTTCTCCAGAAATCGCCACAACAGCGTTTACAGCAGCCCCGAGACCGGCGGCTTGCCGCAAACGAACAACCCGAACCTCAAGATGTCTCTCTACGACAGGCTGGTGGGACGGAAAAGCATTCGGAGTCAAAGAATGGGTCGACAAGGCAAGTGATTTACGCAAATTACGTTACAGACTTGACAGACAGACGTGTCTTCGCACTCGACGAAATGGAAACAAATGGAGACAAATGAAAACACGAGGAATTTCTACGCAAACACAGATGACGATTATAATTCCCAAGCGTATTTCGACAGGACGGTGCACGTTCGTCGAAATAGCGTCCGCGGTAATCGCTTTGATTTCCAAGCTATTTAAATGATAATGATACGATCTTACGTAACATCGCCACACACGTGTCAACTCTATGTATCTCTCATTTCTACGAATTAAGAGTCGAATAGTCGGTGCCTTATTCGTCGTGATATCGCGAGACAGAGATTCTTCGAGACGTCGTTACGAAAAAAAAAAAAAAACTCGTCTCGAAGAAGAGCGAATAACTTGGATCTATCGTTGCCCGAACGATAACTGTATTCCCGTTCTTCTGCGCATTCCAACACACGAAGCGAAAAAAAATCTTTCTATGAAAGTCTCTCGTGGACGTTCGAACCTTTTTCCCCGCCTGGTCGCGCGCACGCGGTGAATTATGCAACCCGTAACCTTGTATAACCTGAGGAACGATTTCCGCAATTGCGGCTCAATTGTGGAAAAAGAAAAAGAAAAGAAAAAGAGGCGGTCTTTCCTAAGACCTTGTGCTTCTTTCTCTTATCGTGGCGACAGAGATGGTAGAGGAAAGCGGCGCTGCAAAGGTGGAAAAGTACCTGGAAAAGTGGCGCCTGATCGCGTTTTATTCCTGCAATCTATTCTCGGACGCGGAGCCGAGACTGGGATCGCACGAGTACTCGTTTCCTCGTTTCATAGTCTGGATCGCCTTCCAGCGGTAAAATTAACAGAACCGGTGTGAAAATTGGCGTGATCGTCTCGTTAGCCGGAAATAATTTCATCGTAATGGTGACGGAGGCCTGTAGGCCATTGCGTGACGCAAGTTCGTCTAATTCGCGTTCGTTTCTCGGCAGGTACCATGACGAAGCTGAACTCGGTGCCGGTCTCTCTGAAGAATCGACCCCGCATACCGACGCCAGACGTGACGAAGGAGGTGGTCGACCGTGAGCAGAGACTAGCTTTATCGGCGACGAACGCGGCGAACATCGGAGCAGGCGTCGTGGGTGTGATACCAGCCAACGGCCATTACCCGACCGATCTGCCCGTTGTGCAGGTGGTGCTCTCGCCCATTCAGGAAACGGAGGGGACGCCCGTGTCCGGAAAGTCCGGGGCGGCAGCGTTAGCGCAGGCCGTCCTCTCCCCTACGTTGACCAGCGCTGGCCTCGTCGCCCCTGTCACTCTGACACCGGTCACGATGTCGCAGTTGTCGCAGCTGGGCCTGGTGACGACCACGTCCGCGCCCATGATCAAGCCTACGTTGAGCCAAATCAACAACATGTCGAATCAGGTCACCTTGACCGAGGTGAACAGCGCCGAGGAAGAGGGGTCGAGCAGCAGAGACAGCAGGAGCGGCAGCATCACAGGGCAGGAGGAACGCTCGACGCCGTTGACAAGCCAAGGCAGAAGCACTCCGCTGATAGGAGAGACGTCGAGCTCGATGGGCAGTAACGGTAATTCGCCGACTTTCGACAGCTACAACGATCGCTCGCCGATCCTCATGAAGCCCGAGAAATTGAGTTACGTGGTCACCACGGTCACCGCTCAAGATGGCAGGACAGAGCCACGTGGCAGGCGATCGGCCTCGCTGCCGGGGCCGCCGGTCGTGCAGTGCCGAGAGGACAGAAGCATGTCGCTGCCACAGTCGCCGGGTCTTCAACCGAGAGAGAGTCGCGCGGCCTCGGTGTCGAACGGCCACGAACCTCCGAACATAGACAGGCTGATGGCGCGCGACAAGGAAGTCGTTCGACCGAGGACCAACAGCATCGATCACGATCTCTGTAGGCCGAGTCATCGCGTCCAAGACACTTCGAGGAAGATCAGCAGCGTGTCTTGTACGAACGCTGTCTGTCCCAGCAGCCTGGGCACGACACCCACTACCGCGACCGCCATAATGCCGGGGAGCACTCCAGTTGCCGGCAGCAAGAGGGGAGAGGTGTACGTTTGACTTGACGATCCAGGGACGACGTGGTAAATCTTTACTCGACGGCGCACGCGACTTTGGTCGTCGCGGATGACTCAACCTGCGTTGCACTTGCCTGAAATCCGACTCCGTCCGTTGTAGCGATGATTTCGCGCGCTTTTCTTGCGCGCGGCGAGAGTAGGAAGCAATTTTCGCGCGATGAGCACGAAACATGAGATATGGGATAACGGGGGGTTTCTTTTTTATCGATCGAGCCGCAGGGGCCGAGGAACGCTTCGATGTAAATACGATGCTTAATTTATGAACGTAATTTCCGACCGACGAGATAGCTAATTATCGACAGGGAATCGACACTGACAATGTGAGAATATCGAGTCACTATCTCGACCTGCAACGGTGTCAACGACTGAACGCTTTGACGATCGAACAATCGCGGAGATAACAACGATGCATTCAAACAGAGATGTTCGTCGATTTCTACATGCAGGTGTCGCGAGAGCGTTTCTCTTTCTTTCCGTCGTACGTGCAATAACTTGGAGGTTAGCGAGACGACGACGCGCAATCGACATTTACGAATGCCACGTTCTCGCTCCGAAATCTTTAGGAGGAAAACCGTACTGTGACACAAAGGAAGAAAGGGATAGGTATCACTAACACGTGACTTTTTTCTTTGCATCGTAATATAGCGACGAACGCAGGGTTAGATTTCAATCTTATGTTTCCGCTTCCTCTCCTTCTTCTTTTTCTCTTTCTTCTTCTTTCCGGGAGCATGTACGCTGAGAGGACAAGAAGTTAGGTTACGCTTGTAAATAGCCGATCGTCGCGTGAGACTCGTCGTTTTCGACTCTTGTAGCGTCTTGGTGGGAGATTTTCTCACTCGCGTGAATCGACTGTGTACTTATCCGATACGTGATCCGACAATTCGAAGATTCGTCGTTGTCAATCCGCGAACAGACACGAACAGACACTGGCGTGGTTGGGTCAGGCTCCAGTTGCGAGCTGGAAAATGACGAGTGCGTACGCGTGAACACGCAACGTTTGCCATATTTGCCATACCCGGAGACATTTTGCGTAAAGAGAAGAACGAAATTGCGAATCTTCGATAATGTTTTGCACGGTGCTCCACGATATCGCCGATACTGCACCATTATTCCACAACTATAATTGTTAGGGGACATTAAGTTAGTTTTTCATCGATACGGGGCCACAGTCGCGAATCCCGTGCGCGCGGAGAGCAAGTGCAAGCTGTGCTACTCGACGAACAAACTCGACTCGGAGGAGAGCGAATTACTCGGAATCGGATGTTCCCGATTTCGTTGCTTTCTCACTACCGCAGAAAGACGCGCTTGCCTTTTGTTTCACCGCGTATTCGGTCGCGCGTTTCCGCAGAGGCGCCCGACAGCTCAAGTCTTTTTTTTTTTTATAACAAATACGACGTTGATACGTGCGTTATAGATCGCTTAACTATAAGTATACGAACGATTCGATGTACACGAAGAATCAAACTTGGCGATCGTGCCAACGAACGTGTGTATTGTACATAGTAGAGGTTATTAAGTTGAGGTTACTTGGTGTATGAGATTATGAACGTATGCTCAATGCCAATGCACGACTCGCGATGCTTACATTGGACAGATACTTGATCGTCGACGCGAGCCCGAGCATCGTCTTTGTTTTCCTCGTCGGTGAGTGCAGAGTATGTAAAATACGGGCTTAATATTTCTAATCGACTTGTTATTCCACTTACTTCTCCCCCTCCCCTTCCTCCTCTTTGTTTCCCCGCGGTACTGTAATTTAAGCAAACTTGATTCCTGATCGAATTCAGCGGACTTGAAGATTAACTCAACGTCGATGACGTTACACGAATCTCGTAAGCCGAGATGGTTGTCGGGTTTTTAATTAATCGCACAACGCGCGAGATCACGCGGATTAGTTTTCGTTGAGATGACAAAAAAGCGTATTGACGTCGGAGGGAAATCCTCTCCGACCGGGACAATAGTCTCGCTGAGGGTTCCAATAGGATTGGAACGTGCTTCGTCATACGAGTGAAAGTATTTTGAGGGTTTGTCGGTATTCTCGAGCCGTCAGTACCGTCATGGACTTCGAACAAATAATGGCGTATCCGAATTTGTAGATATTTAACAGATCGTGTTTGTATATATTCTAGGTTACGTCTCGTTTTCGTTACGGCATCTCTCCGATCTGAGACTTCCTTTAGCTAAAGAATTGTTTCACGGTGCCCGAGTCGCGATGTAAACGAACCACATGTGTAAGAATAGTAACGCATTATTCTTATTATCTATATTCTGCAGTAAAAATAAACGTTTCTAAAAAGCATCGATCCCTTCTATTTCTTGAGATTGTTTCAGTTCTGAGAGTGTCGAAAGCTTTGAATTTTTCTGGCTTCGAGGATCGGCGGATATCGGGGGTGATGGAAGGTTCTGTTACTTTCAGGAATATGAAAATGTTAGAGATTGTTAGTGACAGAAATCTCTCGAAATCTTCATAACGTCCCACAACTTCTGAAACTAGTGAAATCTTTGAAACCTCCTACGGTCCCTACATCACGTACTTCACATTCACGTTAATCGAATATTCATCGAGACCCTCGCATTTTCGAGTAATTTTAAGACTTCCTCCTCCGTCGGCTCGTACAATTTTCGACTTTCCATTTCTCTGTTTACTCGGATACCTCCCACCGCGAGCTCTTCGGAATTCCTTAATAGAGAATCCTCCTACAGTTACCAATTATAATCCCTCGTGAAACTTCTATTGCTTGGTTATTAGCAATGCAAATGCCGTGATACCGCGTTATGAATGAAACATTTCCCGGCGTTAGAGCTGCTTCTCGCGGCATGGGATCCAGGTTTTCAGCGGGAACGCGCGGCAGTTAGTGGGACACCCCGCGGTGGAACGCTGTTACCGCGGGTCTAGCTGAATGTTTGTCACTTTCGCTCGTTCGATCGCGCCGGCCGGTTGGTTATTATGTCTCTGCCCCCTTCTCATTTTCGTTTTTTTATGTTCGTGCCTACCTACGAACAGATACTTCGTTTCAACTTTAATCTACCTTTTTCTCGCCACTTGATTCTCCGCTTTGATATCTGTTGCAGTGTGTATTCGATATGCCGCAAAATTAAAAAAAAACTGCACGACTTGTACCCCAGTACGATTCGTCTCACTGAAAGGCCCAGAAATAACTGTTCTGACTCGAGGAATCGATAGAAAACAAATTACAGGCGCGATCGCTCAGTACCAGACAACGCCACTCCTACTCGAGGTCTACGCCACTCCCCGCCGCGAATCACGTGACCCAAATCAACCAATCGCTAATTTTCGTTGCATCAGCGTTGCACCTGAAGAGGCCCGATTTTCTGGATTATCCCAACTAAAATCACTTTCAGAGATAATATTTACTTTGATCGGTATTACTGCTACTATCCACTGATTACTACGCGCACGCAAATTTTACGTTGAATCGATCGGGATTCTTATTCAAGTAAATCAATTCACTGACGAACGAACTCTGCGAAGGAGTGGCCTTCTCCCGCCCACCCAGTCCCTCCTGTGATTAGAAACTGCGCGTCGTTTAAAGTCGGTAGGCAGCAATCAACGTCTAATCGAGGATCACGCGGAGCAAGAGTGACTCTTCGTACCACGTACGATTTCCCCCCGAGCGGTACGATTTAGCAGAGCTAATCACTTGCTGGTCTGGCTCGAGCAAAACAGCGGAATTGTGTTCGTCACTTTTGAAGACACGCCTACGTTGAACCTATTCGTCGCTGGGCAATTTCTCCGATCGCTTCCAGCAAGAAAACGGACGGCCGTCCCAGGAGGCTTCTCAACTCCGCGTGCTTTGCTCCCATAGCTTGTCCTTCGTTCCCGAACAAACAGAAGCGACTCACGCACCGTTATATTATATCCATGCCGAACTCTTGAAACTCTCGCACGCGAAAGGCTAAATATTTATTAGACGCAACCGATGTACCGACAACCGTCCATCGTGTTCCACCAACTTCTGACGCGATATCAATTTCTGTGACGAGACTGCCCCGAGGTTGTATCCTTGCACGCTAGCGTCATTGAAAAGTTGAAAGCACCACCCGCGTTCCAAAGACTGTCGACCAAGCAATCAACTCCTTGGCTACGGCAGACTGATATGCACCACACGTAGCATACAGTGGGAGTTTAATCGCGACCTACACTGAGACTACGACGGAATTTTTCGTCAGAAAGTATATTGAAATAATTTAAATATTTGTATTCTGTTGAGTTATTAGTGCATGTGCTAAAAATTTAACAGTAACTTTAAGCTTCATTTTACATAATATATTCAATACTTTAGTAAAGTGTGATGTAATACGAAACTTGGGTCAACACATAGTCCTTCATCGCATTTCTTGCATTCGTAATGCGTCTCCCTTCTTCTTCCGTTGCGTTTTCTACGGATTTGCGACGTTTTGTGGCTAATTTGTTACCGCAACTTTTCATTTTAAGGATATTAAACGAAATTGTAAAATAATCACGTTTAAATAATACAGGACTAACGGAAGATGTGATGGTCGAGTTATATTTCACTCGTGTCTAACCCGAGTGAAGTTTGCTGCAATTATTGTCGATAACATTCACCAAGAGCTACAAAGTAAGCACCATTAGTTTGATTATGCAATGTGAAGTGAGCGCCTGCAGGCATTGTTCGTTTTAGCGGACCGTAAGTTAAGTAAATTATTAGGTGCCAACAGTAGCCAAAGGGTTAGAATGTATCCAACTTTCCCAATTTAGCGCTGAGTCGTGATTTAGACAATAGTTCTTCACCTTGGACGCAAAAGCACCACATGTCAAGGACTCACGACTACATAATCAAGGCAATACGTATTGTTGACCATCCACATCTGCCAAGATAGTCGCGAGCCTGTTTTTGATAACGAGCCATTTTCAGCCTTCTAGGAACGTCTGAAACGATTAGCGTTGCCAGGCAAATATGATTGACCAGAATGAACTAGTCAGTTCGTATAAAACAAGCTCGCGGGCGGCCAAGCGAGCAGCCTCCGTTATTCGGAGAGTAATCTCCATCGTTGATAACGAACGAGTAGCCTCCATCGTTAATAATCAAGAAGAGATTTACATGGTTTAACAAGTAGGGTTTCACATCGTTAATAAAAAGTAGAGTTCTTTCGTCGAAGTGCAATTTATCATAACGCGAGCCGGACAAGAACGTCGTACGGTTCACTGCAATAAAAATCGCATACAAGCGTACAGAGTCCCCATTGAATACTAAGCAAGTGATACTACCACGACTACGAGTCTTAGACTTACGAGTCCGAACACTTGCAGATACTTTCGTCGTCTCTTTCGAGCGGAACTCCAGGCTGTATCGAAAGAGCCAATTTTTAGTTTGCAACGACGACTTTGGTTTACAATTTATTTCCAGTTTACAATGTGTGTGACAAGCGTAATAATGACTCTCTTCGCTGCGTCGTCAGCGTGTGCCAGCGCGTACGCGCAAGGGCCACGAGAGAGTTTATCACTGGAAATTGCATTAAGAACTATGACGATCGCGAGGCTAGTGCGTATCAACTCTAGCAGCTCTCGTCGCAGCTTGGCGCAATAATAAATCATTACGCGTGTCACGGATTATCGGATTGGTCGCGGTCGGTCGCGTGATGGGTGGCGGACGGCCGCTTATCAGCGGTAGCATGTGTTTGCACTCAGCTATGCCAACCAACCGTTTTCTTTTGCTAAAACTTGTTACCTTGTTGCTTCTTCGCCATACCTCTCCTCTCCCCTTTTTCCCGCCAAAGGGTTCCATCAGTTTTCCTGTTTCTTTCGGACATATCTGGCTACCGAGAGGTTAGGTTGACACCAAACGTCAATGGAGATCAACGGTCCCAATATATAAAGAAATACACAATTATACAATCGTACACTCGTACAGTTCGACGTTTGTTCAAGAACGCTGCAGTTTGTCCGTAAAAATAGTTATAGTCTTTTACAGACTTCAAGTAACACCCTTACTTCTTTTAGAGATTTCGCAGGTCTTTACTTTAGAAGAAGGTCCGAGGAATTTTTGTGTCCTTCAACGCGAATTGTTGTTTCTTCTATTGCCGACTTCCTTTACAGATTAACGCGCGAATCGAGATTCGGCTGACGCGTAAAAAATTGCCGACATAAACCACGATCGAGGAAAACAGTAATCCCAGATAGCGGAAACAAATTGAGGAGATATTTATGCCCGTCATTTCGTTGTTGAAGAATACGTTTATCGCCTCGTCGTTCGAGATAGAGGGGCCTTTACGACGGTTCACCACGCTTTACGATGTTTCGCGGTGCACGTCATTGTCACGCGCAGATACTTTGTTGCAGTAACTCCAAACACCGCCAAATATTCGTCGATTGGTCGCTGATTGCGCAACGAATACTGACATGACGGGCGGTAATTATCCTCATCTTTGAAACTCGAGTATTCTCTAGCCGGTGTGCGTGTCGATCCTTGCGAGCTGACGATCCTTGAAACGGTGCAGTTTGAACGACGGTCCCCCGGGATGCGTGGGTTAGCGATTGCAAGCCAACCGAGTCTCGCGGCTTAACGATTTCCAGCGACAAGGTACCAACTCGCGGAGAGCGAGTAGTGGAGCGGTGCCGCGTAGATTTCACGGATGTCGCGACTCGCGAGTGGGCGGGATCGTAGAAAGCGGCATTAACCACCCTCACGGCAAATTTTCGACGACAGCGCGTAGAGGCGCTACCAAACGACAAAGATAACTTTCCTCGCGCTTGTATCCACGACGTTGTTGTATCATGCACCGAAACATCCTGACGAAACGTCGCGCATAGATCAATCGTACACGTGTCCACGTGTGTTTACACGCTCGGAAAGCGTCGACCAGAGTTCGAAGAACACCGCGGTGAGATCATTTTCCCCGACGATGTAATTCGCATGCCGCGATTGCGCAACGGTCGTATCCACTGGATATCACGAACATACCAGAAGAAGAGGAGGTACCGTGTATCGGTGAATAGGATCTCCTCGGATCGTTTAGCGAAATGCAAGCGAAATCAGAGAGTTGGCGTCTGGCAGGACGATTCCCCGACCACGACGACTGATGATGGAATCGACCCGTGGCCGGCTTTTTCAGACGTAATGTCGGTGGTTAGAGAGTGTGGAGCGATGTTCTGCGGTCTCGCGGCCGCCGGTCGGCGGTGGGCGTGGGAATCGTAGAAACAGCGAGGGCACGCTCCGACGTGTTCCACCTTCTCCTCTTCCCCCTATCTTCCCCCTATGTCCCTTCGCCGATCCTTCGTTTCGATTCATCCGGAGGCCGTGATCCATGGGATCGTCGAGTGATTTTGCCCGCGCCACGATCGACGCCCACGATCGTTGTCGTCGTTGGCATCGACGTTCGTACACACCGCGACGACCGATCGTCTCGCTTCTCCCTCTGCTCATCCTCGACCCTTTTCTACCGGCGAACGCAAGCGCGCCTCGTTATTGGAGGACGTGAAATTGGAGACGCCAGCCGTAAAAGCGTATCTCGCGAACGCACGGCAGTGCGATCCCCTCGCAGCCTCTCACTCTCTCACCGGCTGGTCGTTTCTCACGTTGAACCGTCATTTTTCCAATGTTACCCGCACTATGGTTTAATCCACAGATCGACGCCTACACCGGCTAGCTTCGCTCACCTCTGCGCGGTGCTTGCGCGCGGCCATTCGATCGGAGACGAGTCGCCGGTCATTCCTTCGACAAAACGAATTGACTTTTTCTCCGTAAACTGAGTCCTTTGGGTTTTGTCCCTTCGTGCATAGGTTTAGACCGGGAAATCGATCAACGTCAATTCGCCTCTCTGTTATAGATATTAATCGCTGGTGCAATCGCGCGAGAGCTCTCGAGTATTTTGATTGTTAATGACACTCGCGAGTCCTATGATTTATCGCTTAAACTTAACTGTTTGACTTTTGCTATAATTTCTTGTAACTTCTTTCACTGTTTAACTGTGACAACTGATTGACTCACTAATTCGTACTGCTGTACGTACTGGTTATAAAACCGTCCATTAAATACTATACTATATAACTGTGACTGACTAACTGAAAGTTCTTCCTTTTACCGAGCCTTGGATTTGCTTTTCCAAAGGAAAACACGTTGTACACGTGTTAAAACCAATTAGGAAGCTGAAAATGTTCCATCATCGCCCATGAGAGCGACGAACGATTGTCTTCTGAAAGCAATCCCGTTGCACGCACAATCCTTCGGGTACGCACTTGTTGCGACATGGTGGTCGAAATGTAGTCGCTTTGTTTGGACTTTTCAAATTCCTGATTTGCCACGTTGGACTGAAGCACATCCATGTCGCAACTGATACGTACTCTTGGCCCCAACATTCCTTCCGTATCGTTTTGTTCGTTACGCAACGATTGCGATCGTCCGACGAAGATTTTAGGACGTAATCAAGGCGTTGCAAATGGTCGCGTGTCTGACAGGTGGGCAACCGGAATAAATTCGTAATGTTTCGTAACCGCGAACAATGAGCGCGTTTGGGCGTTTAACAGGGCATTATGGTTGGCCGTAAAGTCCCCGAGGGGAACGTCTTTTGTCTTCGAGGATACGCGTATGTCCTCAATTTGAATTTTCGACCGTAAAGGGGACGAGAAAGAAATCTTGTCTCCGAGTTACAAAACCGAGGTAACCCGTAAGCTCGCATTTTTATTCGATTTCGACGTGAAACAACAAAGTGGAGCAAAGTTGGGCGCGAGTGTCGCTCTGCCGGTCGATCTGCGACTCGAACAATGAGTTTTCGTCGACGAAGCGACGAGGCAGGGGCACTTTTCGGTGAAAGAGAAGACTCTGCCCCGGTAGATATTTGATCTGTTGGGCTCTGAGCTTCGTAAATCTCGCAGCTGTTCTCAGCGCGGCGTGGTGGAACTGTTGGGCACCGACAATAAATGGACTGGACGAATGTATCGATCTTTTACAGATGTACATGTACTATATAGCCCTGCGTATATAGTATAATCTAAAACTATAAAAACTATAGGTCGTATAATCGCGTTGGTCGCGACGTGGTGTTCGCTTGATTCACGACACCCCGGAAGCGAAGTGACTGCGATACGAAATGCCACGACACTAGACAGTCGGCATCTCCTCGGTGCCTCCTATAAGACCCCATAAATCACTGACAACAAAGCAACCGTTCGAGCATTAAAGTCCCTTCCCTCTCGCGGCTTTTACACCGCGTCGCGTCTTCCCTCAATTGTTTCGCGTTTCAAGGAGTCCCTATCCTCCTTTCCTATCCCCGTCCCTCGACACTTTTGTCCGTTTTCCGTTTCGTTCCTCGACGAAACCCGCGTTGCCAAACCGCAACTCGGCCGAGAACTCGAGCTCCGCTCTGAAAAACGAGTGTACGATCGAGTACAAATCGCCGTACTTGGCCACCGACGAAACGTTTTCCAGCTTCGCGCGAATTGTGGCTCCTGATTACCGCGGGATTCGCTCCGCGAACTGTGTCAAACGGTCAGAAGGAACGGGCGAGCGAGCCACGTACGGTCTGCAATTTCGCGCAATTTTCCCCGTGCGCTCGCTCGCGCGCGATAGAAAAGTGTGTAATGTGATAATTCGAAATTGTTACGGATGAACCGCGCAAGATTGGCGCATAATTTACACCACACGGCAGTTACGTGCTCGCGTAAGTGCTGCCAGCTCCGTACTGACAACGGCGGATAGGCGCTATCACTCTGCCGTATCTGTGTGCGTACGCATTTCCCCGCCAAAAAAGAAAAGAAAGGAAAAAATGACGGCCGTTCGCGCAGTGTTTCCCCGCGGAACAACAGGCAGCGCGATACTCTGTATTTAAAACGCAGGTACTTGCCATTCGTGATAATCGCGCGATCCGTATCACGCGCAACGGAGAACGCTTCCAATTTATAACTCCTTTCAAGTGGCAGATATTCATCGAACGGACCGTCCGATTGCCCGGCCGGGTTAAACCCGGTGCTCCGGAAATCGTCCGAACTGGCGTTAAACAACGAGGCGATAGCGAGGCCAGGCTATCTAGCCAACGAACTGCGCGCGCGGCTTATCGCTTCCATTCGCGGAACTACAATAATCGCGCGCTTGCCTCGCGCGAGAATTCTCCTCTTTCGGCTTGGAGCTCGGAGCATGGTCGACGATACTCGATGGCGAGGGTGTTGCGGCAGTGTAACGAGACGATGCGAAGAGAAGGAGGAAGGCACCGTGAAACGTATGTCGCGCGAGTATCAGAATTCGCGACTTTTCTCTCTTTCTCTTTCTCTGGTCCCCGTGGCAACATCTGTCAACCGGGTATATATACCTGACAGGCCGATAAACTGGCTGACGGAGCCACGGACCCGCCTTGCATTATGCAACCGAGGCGCGGCGAGGCTTTTCTTTCCGAGCAGCAGAGTGTTCAGCAGAGGCAGCGAAACCGACCGAGAGTGGAAGGCACTCGGGCTTGTGCAAAGCACGCCACCAGGTCCTTTCGCGCGTACACCTTCCACCACCTGCGGCTACGAAAGGGACACACCGCGAATATTATCATCCGGGCGCAGCGAACAAGCGAGATCGCCCACCGCCGCGTCATCTTCTCACCTTCTCCCACCGTCGACTGAATTAATTGTCCTAGGCGCGATACACCGATTACCGTGCCTCTACGTGCTCGACCGGCACACAGCGGAACAACGCGGCTGCTCTTTTAAAAAGACTTTAAAGCGGCCCTCACACGGTCCCTCTGTGTTAACGCTCTGCGCTCGATTGTCCCTTCTGAGGGGACTCAAATCTAGTCAACAGCACGGACTTTTTCGTTTTATAACTTTCCGATTGACAGTAATACGATAAGTTTCCGATTACAACTAAACGTATGCACTTGGTGTTGTATGACGCGATGTGTAGTAGTGAAAGGAAGAAAGAAAGAATTTCAGAAGAAGCGATTTCTAAAGACAGTCCCGAGTCAGTTGACACTAAACTGATAAACTAAACTTTTCACTGCTTCTTACGAAAGTTGAAAAAATGGCAGAGGATATTGTCTTTCTAGAGATTGAACCTATTTAGGCGTCGTTAACTCTTGTAAATATATTGTACTCGTTCTAGCAAACCCGCAATACACGGGTTGACGACTGCTTTAAATTTAAACTGCGCATGTGGAATCACGTTGGAAATATACAATCAACAAAATTTTGCGTTAAGTACCATTTGAATGATTATTTCCGATGCTGCGTAATTTTATTTGAAGCGACGATGCTGATAAATTATGCAAAAGGAAGAAACGTTTGTCGAGGGTGAAGGGTTAATTAGACTGGCGATCCGTCGCGATAGACTCGAAAGTTTTATGAGCCACGCGTACGGAATTTACGTTCCAGATTATTCAAAGCTCATTTCGCAGCGATTTGACGAGACGTTAAAGGAGAAATTTTCGAAAGTACTTTGCTCTTACTCCGATCGAGTGATGCGACTGTGACGAATAATTGGGCTGCGGTTCCGAAGCTGACCGAGCCGATGTCGTAGAGATCGCGTTAGGGTTATCGCGTTTCATCTGCCGTTGCTCGCACGAGGCGAGGTCTGCTTTTGATCCATAGATAATCGATCGATCAACGTGCATCACGGACCGAGGAGTGAATAGGAAATGATTGTGACACGCAGGCGTTGTGGATGTGAAAAGCAGGCATCCGAGCGGTTGAGTGGTGGAACAATGACACTGACAAAAAGAGAATCGCGCCCGATGGCAGAATAATTAATGTCTAAAATGATCGTGCTCGTTACACATAAGGAAAAAACGACGCAACACAATGCACGGTTGAACCGGCACGCGGTTGGGCCGTTCTTTACGCCGGTCGTTAATGCTGCGCCGTATACTTGAATACTTTTATACACTCTCCCTTTTGAGAAAATTGTTCCACGGTAGTCTCTGTCCTATTTCCTGCAGCTTTCTTCGTTCCTGCTCTTATCACGCGGCCTTACGAATTCGCTTTCACAAAACTACACGAACTACACGAACATCGCATAAGCACTCGGGAATGAGAGATCTTGAACGTGCAACGGGTGTCTTATCGAGAAAGTGTCTTTCGCCAGAGCGTTCGTCGTTTGTGAAGTTGCAACTTCCAAACGCACCAGTCAGATACTTTCAATCGAAATTGAAAGTTTCAAACAGCCAACTTGCTCGGATGAAAGCAAGTTGATAAAATATTTTCATCATTTCAACTTAAACATCTGTGTCCTGATAGAGTTCTGCAAAAAATGTTTCGCAGCGACAAGGCGAATACGAGAGGATGAATAAGAATTGCGAGAAATACGCGTGCTACGGTGTTACGATTGCGAAAGATTTCCTTTCGAGGGAGATCTTGTTGGTACACCCTGTATATATCTCTGCCGCCCCCTTCCGCCCCCGCCCCAGCTCGGAGCAACGTCGGGGGTGGCTGCATCGGCAACGTTGCACTCTGTTGGCGTCGCATTACGTTTATTAACCTAACCTTACCGGCACGGCACATACACGGACGTTGCATGCACGCGCGAGGGCGAACCTGCACGGAACCTTTCGCGATTACACGTACCTATAGCCCGCGTCGTGAACGACAGCACTTTTGCGTACGCGAACAAAGCGGAGACCTGTTGCGCCAGGCCTTCGTCCGCCTTTTTCAACGGGCGCCATTTTCCCTCTGACAAATTTTTCGAATAAATTTTTACGACGTCTCCCCCTCCCCCTTCCCATTTATCTCGTCGCTCGTCCGCTCGCTCATCCAAGACCCGCTCGCTCTCTCGACCGAATTCGAAAGACGCGCGCACGCGATCCGTTCATCTTCGGCTTTTCTTTCTCGAAATTCAGCGCGGTTTTTAGACTCTCGTTCTCGTTCCAAGCAAGAAGCTCGTCGATCGATTCGGCCGCGAGAAAATCAGCGCAGCATCTCGGCGGTTTGTTACGTGCTTCAATTCGATCCGCGATGATTCGCGCAGGCCTCGCCGAAAAAGGCACACGTGACAGCCGTTCGTCGATCAGATTTGCCCGCGAGTAACACGACCGCGTGTAACAGGGGCAAACGAACGTAAAACAGATCGCGAATGTTATTACCGCGGTGATCGGTGAAGCGAGGCCTGCGAACGTGGCGAGTCGCGCCACAGCCTATCTCGTTGAAGAAGCATTTTCTTTCGCTCATTTTCCAAGAACGATCCCTGATCGATCGAACTAATTCCGTTTCAATTACACAATTATTCTGTGCCCTCTGTGAAACAATTATGTCGCTGTGTCACACGTGGACAACAAATTAATTCTATACAGGATGAATAAAGAAGAGGGGACGTAACTTTCGTAACATTCGTACATAGTACACAGTGCATAGTACTCGCTAAAACGTGAAGAAAGATCGTATATTTGTAACGTGGATCGAAAAATTAATAGTTTCAAAGCCGTTTCGGTTGAAGCTACGAACCTTTGTCGTTTCGAGAGCTATCGTACCGCGTGTGTAAATACTGAATTATTTATCCGTCTTTCTGTTCTCTACATGTATTATCATTATTACTATGTATAATTATTTTGTCATGAGACATAGCATTACTGGACAAGTAATAGTTACACATCTTTGTTGTTAGTGAACAATTGGAAAGCTAATACAGTGACATATCTTCCGATTACACTGTTCCAATCGAGAATATTACTCTTCAACTATCGACAGAGACGAATTGTATCAAGAAATATAAAATACTTGCGAAAAAGTTAAAACGTATCCGGGGAATTTTTGAAAGAATACGTAATTGTTTATCGCAAAAGTTGCACGCGTAGAAGTGAAAGAAGGAAGAAACCTTCTGTAATCAAGAAACCTAACCTAAATAATTTATATTTACATTTCTTCAATCGGAACAAAAAATCGTTTTCAACTTTGAAACTATTAATTCTTCGACCCTTGTTTATCAGGACTTTTCTATTCACTCTGTACAAATATCTAATTAGTAGAACGTCGATGGGCTTCAAAGAAGTCGCAGTCTTTGGACGAGAGGTTAAAGAAACGAAATTATAGCAGGAACGCGTGGTTGAAAGATGAGATATCGTTCTTCTGATGTTCCACGCGATGACAGGTCTTTGTCGAAACGAAACTTGGTCGGATGTCACTTTTTTTCTCATCCCCTTGGTTCTTACTTGCACGCGGCGATGATCGTCGAGCGTGCGTCACGAAGAACGAGGATCCTTTTCAACGCGTAATTACATCGTCCGCTTTATAGTCTTCGAGCTCTCTAACTGCTGGCATTGTCTCGATCCGGCGGTTACGACGCGCCAAATTAATCTAACACGAACCGTTTAAGACCCCCCCACCCCGCTCTGGGCCCTTAACGCGATCAACGACTCTCCTCGCCGTCCGGTTCTCCGAGATCGTAAGACCTCGGAGAGTCGACGTCGTGACAAACTAACCTCGTCGTCGAATTAACACGCGCAGGGAGGGAAATGAAATATTGTTCGTAGGATTACGCGAGGCTCCATCGAGGGATGAGCGGGTTCTTTCGGCGTGGACGCCGCGCCAAGCTGGCCCTTAACGACGAGACTTAACGACCACTTGGCGTCGTTGATTCGTGCTCGGAAATTAAAAACATCGAGATATCGCTAAACATTGCGGCTCTGCGACGATTGTTTCGACCTAAATGGTCGAGAGTTCTGTGCAGTATCGCGAGTCGTCCTCGAGGCGAGCCTAGGCAGCTTCCACCGCACGTACAGAAACATCGTCGTTACACGAGCAAGAGCGTCCAGTCACGATTGCTCCGATTCTCAAGATTATTCGGTACCGAGATAAATCACCGTTCGATTGTTACAAGAGGAAGCTCCCTCGTTTCGAATGCTTTCGGTCAAAAGAAATTTTACGGTTACCTGAACGCCGCGGGTAACTGTAACTCACCGGGATTGTGTGTTGTCATCTTCGCCGAGGAGAGAACACTGACTCGATGTAGACATCGATGCGCTGCACTTGGTCGGAGGATTAAAAAAACGAAGAAGATTCGAATCGGTCCCCTGTGCGACGAAACAAAACCGAAACACGTTTCGTCTCGTACCGTCCGTCGTCGCAACACGAAAAGAGTTGACCAAAAAAGAAAAAAGAGGGGGGGGGGGGGGGGGATTTTTTTCAAAAATCTAGCTGAACCATAATTCAGTCTCGGCCATAAATCTGCCCGGTGGACAGGGAAGAAGAACCAAGTTGGCGAGAGCGTAATTAAAAATAAAGCAACGGGCAGACATTGAGACGTTGCCAGCGCGAGCTGTCTCCGTTGCTCGCGATACGACGAACAAGCTCGGCGAGGAAGAAGCTCGTTCGTGGAGGTGGACAACATTCTCGTCCCACGTTCGCCGGAGCCTGGACGCGCCATCGCGTGGTCCGCGAAACCGGCGAAACGAAAAATCGACCGTCGGCCGAGAGGATCGCGCGTCGCAGAGTGGATCGATCGCCCACTCGAGGAACCTCTCTCGACTCTCGGTGAAAGTAGTAGATTCGCGGCGTCGTTGCGACGAAACTAATTAAGATCTCGGCGTAACGACTTTCACGTGGATATTAGCATAAGGGGACGATTCGACGCGGCTGCTGTTAATCATGTTTTTCATGGCCGCGTACGCGAAAACGCGCGCGGCGCTATCCAACCTACAGCCGTTAGCGTAGTTGGCGTGCAGCGAGTATTAATTTCCCAAGATCGTGGCCGTACGGATAAAATTGTAGTACACGACGGTTTGCATTCATCGGCGAAGTCGTGCAGGGAGCAGCTCGCGCCTGGACACGGTCCGTGCCCGCTGCGACTTTATGTGGGAAGATGGTCGGGGATGATGGCCTCCTATTAAAATCGTAGCGTAATCGTAGAGGTTACCGAGAGAGACAAGCCCCTCTCTCTCCCCATAGCGTGCGAATAATGGATGAAGAATTCGCCTGACTGCCTCCGAACTCGGTGTTCGCCGAACGACGAACGATACGGTATCGTTCTCGATACCGAGTTCCTGGTTGACTTTTTTTGGTCAACCTCGGTACGCGGCACGTACGTTCTCTCTCTCTCTCTCTCTCTGCCTGGCTGTACCGACGGATGCAAATAGAGTAACTGAACGGGTTTGCAAATATGATCCGGCGCGGTGGAGGAGAGACCCGGTCCCTTAGTGTGTCACAGGGGCGCTTAATTCAACGTCACTGGCTCTATTATCGTTAATTTATCGCCATCGCGCGGCTTAGTCGGCGGCGGCTTTTTCTTTTTCCACGGTACAACGCCGCTACAACGCCGGTACAAATTGCCGAGATCGCTGGAAATTACGTTACACCCACCGTGGACGTGGACTTTAATAGATACAAATCGCCCGTTTCCAAGTATCGTCCAGAGAGGAGACCTCCTAACCCAGATGCAACGTCTGCGACAGAGAACCGGACGCGGTGGAACAGTCCCCTAGGAAGCAGCCTAGACCAAGTGTGCGCCAGAGCGTGTCACGAACACGGCCGTCAGTTTCTTCTCTCGTGGCTTCCCTTTTCGTTCCGCCTCCGTTCCTTTTTCCACCGTGACGAACACTTTCGCGTGTCATTTCCCATGGAAAGCGATCTCGTAGCGGGTAGTAGGCGGATCGAACGGCGAGGATACGTGCAATCGTTGCCAAGAAGTTGCCTGCTGCTTCTCTCGGAGCAGACCAACGTCAGCGTGATTTGTCACGCGTGTCACCGGCACGCGTTTCCAAGCGTCTCCGAAGCTTGTCTTTCCCGAGGAAAGTTACCTTTCAATTTTCTATCGCTACAGAGGCAAGCACGCGTGCACGTAACTTCAACGAGCTTCGAGTCGGCTGAAGTTTGCAACGTGTGCGTGAATCGTATCGCAACTCCTCGAGCGTGAGAGTCTTGCAGACTTTGCGTATTGCGCGCTTGCCACGCTTCACCTTCCACAGCTGAATTACACTTTTCAAGCGAAAAGTAACGCGTATTGCGCAAGAGATCGGAGACGGTCAAATCTGGCAGGCTTCTGTTAGAAATCACCATAAACTGACCCATAAACCGTTCTAATCGCTGCATTCCGCTCGAGTTCACCGAGTTTTCTCCCGAATCGTGGACGTCAACAGTAAGCGGAGTAATAGCCGCTTGTTGCAAGTGGCATCCACGACTCGAGCGAGCAAAATCGGACGTCGCGGCGTGCCATTCGGCTGACGGATGCACAGACAGCGTCCATTCTATTTTAATCGGCCGGTTAACGAAGCAGCGGCTGGCTCCATTGTCAGCGACGCCTCTCGAAACGGATCGATGCTCGGTCTCCTCGACTCCGTATAATTACAGGCTACGATTGAATGGCCTCGGCGGGACTCGGACACGCGTGCGCGCCTCGCTTTCACACGGACAAGTCGCTCAAGTTGTCGGACAAAAGCGTCGGGCCCCGACCCTTTTTAACCCGCGTTCCTCAGAAAGCGTTCAACGCCGCGCCGCGTCGCGACCGACGAAAGTAAAGAAAATACAGACGGCTACGATGACGGATAATCACGCGATAATCGTTCTCACTCGTTTGCGCGAAACTCGCTGGGACCCGTGTCGCTGAGCCGCGCGCAACGCAGCCTCGATTCAAGTCAGATTCAGTTTTAGTAATCACAGGTCAATCAGTTGACAGGTTGATCAGCCATATCTGAGTGTGACAGTCAAGTTACGTTGTTGATAATTACATTATTTACATAAAAATACATAACACTATAACAGTCATTTGCGATGTATTGTGACGACATTATGGAATTTAGGGACCTCATAAATTCTCTAAATTTCTAGTCTATATTCCAGGGATGCAAAAAGATGAATAGAAATGTTTTAATTTGAATGTCACAAACTTAACGAGAAGAATGAAAAACAAAAACATAAAAAAGGATGCCTCAAGGGAGAAGTAAGCCTGGACTTGTGGGAAAAACCCGCAAAAAACCTACTCGATTTGGCGCGATAGCACTTCCTTCATCTAGCAACGTAATAAAAGTGGACAAAAAACTGCACTTATAGTACGATTCGTCTCACTGAAAGGCCCAGAAGCAACTGTTCCGACTAGGAAATGAAGAACATTTGAATCGAACGCCACTCCTACTCGAAGTCTCGAATCACGTGACCCAAATCAACCAATCGCTAATTTTCGTTGCATCAGCGTTGCACCTAGAGAGGCCCGATTTTCTGGGTTACCACCGCTAAAAATCACTTTCAGTGATAAAATGGCCTATTTATGCACATTTATGCGGTTTAGATTCAATTGAAATGAAAGTAATTAGGGGAGAAAATTTCGATACCATTGACGACGATACTAGCATCGCGACCAAACTGTTCGACACGATATCTGAACAGCGTCATTGCGTTCTACGGTACTAAAACTAGACAGTCTGAAGGCTCGAGAGTCGTGTCTCGAAATTTCTAGTATTTCCATCGGTTGAACAAATTTCAATTTATGTTTTGGATTTTAGAGTGATTTGTCCCCTGTCTTTTTACGCGCGACGCTCGCGATTTTGAAACCAGTTTCCGGAAAAGTTTGGACAAAGACGTACAGTCGACCGATTGGATGCGAACCCCTGCGTAAAACGCGAGGGTAATTATCCATGCTTTCGTGAACTCGGGCGAGCGATGCTCGAGTTAGGAATAGCACCCGCTGGCATCGAGCGCGCTGCAACAGTAGGCAGTACTTGTACGCTCGGGCCGGCTGTTCCTTAACGAAGAACGTACGGGTGAATTGACTCGAATTTAAGAAAATAAGATCGCAAAGACCGTCAGTTATTGACCGAACAATCGAATTTCGCTGGGAGCCGACCGCGGAGGAAGGTCGACCCGGTGGGCATTTTCTTCGCATTATCGCGGGATAATTTCACGCGGCAATCGTCTCTCGAACGTCCCGAACGACGGAGCAGCGTACGTGCAATCGAGAATAGAATTTTTCCCGGTGGTTTATCCCCGGGCAGGCATCTGGCGTAGTAGGAGAAAAGGGGGCTGAAAATAACGTCGGATAACGATGTTTTCTTTCAATTTATCCGCGTCGATAGGCCACGAGCTTGCGGCGCAGCGTAATTGCAAGGGTCGCGCTCTGTGTGTGTACACAGTGGACGTGGACGTGGACGTGGCCGCGGCCGCACGAGGCTACGTATCGCGAAATTCGTGGGCCTATTATCCACTCTTTCACGGGCGCTGTGCATTAAGGACCGTGCACACAATCGCGGCTACGACCTTGCTGGTGACCGTGACCCTCTGCTCGTACGGGAGAACCATCCGCGCGCCATCCGTGGTTCGCCACACTCGACGGCCCTGAGATCGACTTCCACACAACGTGCTCGCAGACTCGGGGGCTGTCGGCCGTTACTCACCTGTTTTCACCGTCGAACGCGCTCTCTCGGCTCTCTCTCTCCCCTCGGTCGTTTCTTGCTTCTTGCTTTTCCTGCGCCTGCTCCCGCTATTAAGCATCGTGCACACCGCCCGACGACATCACCCGACGACATCTGTTAATGGCCGATCGTTCGAAAACACTCTGCACGTCCCGGGCGAAACAATCGCGGCCCAACAGTCTTTGGGCCCAGGGTTTGTAACATATTTTCCCGATACGTTCAGATATCGAATTTTTCCTTACGTTCGTCCCTTCCCTCCCGCCTCGCCTCTTTTCCCCGACGTTTGAACCGGATAGGTACCTATCCAACGACGTATCTTTGGAGCCGGCGCTCGGTCGGTTACGTTCAAGGTTGAATTTACAATAGCGCGTAGCTGCAGCCCCGTCCCCTCCGAACGCGCTTTTATAGGTAAACTACATTTATCCTTTATCCCGGCTCTGTTGCTCGCTCTGTTCTTGTATTTTGATATGCAATAAAGAAGCGTTATTATTATTATTATCCTCGGATGGATCCGAGAAATTGGAAGCGGGGCTAGGGGGGGCAACGGGTAGTTTTCGAAGGGAAATTGCGCGATTTAACGAGGAGTATCTTCTCCCCTCGCGAATTCTTTTCGCGAGTGTAACGTCTCCCGTTTTTTCCACGATCTCCGTCGTTATGGCATTGCCAGCCGAGGTCACGCGAACGAGCGATAATTTATATTAATACCTCTTTACCGATCTTTTTGCTCGTCCCGCCGCGTCTGCCAACTGCCTATTAGCTCATCGTCTCGTCTCGTCCCGTCTCGTCTCGTCGGGAACTCGTCTCTTCGTAGTTTGGCTCTGTTGGAGAACGACCGGAGGGAAAGGAACGCGATGAAATTCCGAAATTATGAAATCACGTAGTTCGCAGACGCAGGTGCAACGATCGGGCGGAGGTGGAGAGAAAACGCGGGCGAGCGGCAGCGAGGTGAACTGTAGCAGCTTATCCGCCCGGCGAATTATTGTTTCCGCTTTCTCAGTTGATATTATCGTGACGCAACTCGATTATAATGCGGCCGTGCCTCCTCCGTTTCTTCGTTCCTTAACCGCTTGGTATCGAGCAATGTCCGCTCGTAGCGGCGGAATAATAATGGGGCACGCTGCTTGCCACACTGGCCGTCACCAATTTTGCCCGATAAATTCGCTCGAGCCGTGGCAAAAAGTGGCACGGATCGATTTTTCCACGTTTCCTCACGATCGATCGTTTCTCGTTTTGCCAGTCGGCCTGTCCGTCTAAACCGACTCGTCCCTTTTCATAACTTAACCGAGCGGGTGAAAGACGATGCGGTCGGGAAACGGTCGCAGAATTTCGAAACGACGCTCGACACGACGCGGTCAACCAGGCGGGCAATTAAGCTCGAGTCTTATTGGCGAGCGCGTCGCAGGCGATCCACGCTCGTTACCGCCGCCGCCGCCGCCGTCGTCGTCGTCGTCGTCGTCGTCGTCGTCGTTGTTGCTGTTGCAACTTGGCGATGCAACTTAACCACATACACACAGACAAATAAAGACAAAGACAGACAGACAGAGACACAGATAGAGAGTACGTATATACACGGAGTGAGAGAAGCAAGCATTCGACGAGCTCGGCGACGGGCAGAAGGATCGGAACGGGCAAGAAAGCCAACGCGAAGGAACTCGAACTCGAGCGCGAGCAGGGTTAGAAGAGAAAAGGGAACGCCGGACAGTTGCTGTTGGTACACCGCACCGCCGCTACGTGCTTTTATTTGCGAGAGGATGCTGCCCGATCACGTCGATTGACGCGTGTAGTTTTATTCCCTGTAATAATCGTTAAGATCCTCTCGCGTCTATAATAGAGACGCGAGAGGCCGAGTCGACGGACGGGCTTTTTGCTCGTCGTTAATTGACAAGTGTATCGAAAAACGCGGCTCGAAAGAATAAGTATATTAGGAAAGGGGTCCTATGGTGCCACGGCTTGTGCGTCTTCGCCGCGAGTGTCTTTTCCCGCAATTGAAAATACACCGTTGAAACAAAGTAGAAAGAAAGAAAGAAAGAAAGAAAGAAAGGAAGAAAGAGAGAAGAAACGAAAATCGAAAGAACGCGTTAAAGGAAAAATTCCGCGGGAGGGAGACGTCGATGGCAACTTCGCGAGGGCGATCGCCATCTCCTTTCACTGACGTTGCAGCGATGCCCCTTAACGAT
The DNA here is from genome assembly GCA_001276565.1 of Melipona quadrifasciata. Classification (NCBI taxonomy): domain Eukaryota; kingdom Metazoa; phylum Arthropoda; class Insecta; order Hymenoptera; family Apidae; genus Melipona; species Melipona quadrifasciata. Next base: position 2,196,283 of record KQ435729.1, on the reverse strand, counting down.
CTAGAAGCAGCGGCGAGGGTGTTCACGGTACCGTCGTTATCGAGATAAACAAGAGGAAGGAGGCGGAGGAGGGGCCGACGGAGGAGGTGGGCGAACACAGCGGCGTGGAAGAAGGCACGGGAAGAAGAGGAAGAGGGTAGCGTCTCCTCACAGGTGTCGCTTCAGAGCGCTACCACTCGAGGCCACATTTGCTGCTGGTACCGTGAACGCGAACGGTGAACCGATGCACCGACGCCGGTATTCCACATCGAGCGCGCGTTCAACGTCACTCCGGAACATCCTGCCAGTGCGGTAACGAGCCACCAGACGTTCGTCTCGCGCGGCCAAGTGCACGCGACTCTCCGACCAAGCCGGAACTCTACCGCCGTTACTCTTTCTGTCTCTCTCTCCCTCGGGAGAGAGAAAGATAGAGAGCCGTAGCCTCTCGAGTTTGGACGAAAAGGAGAAGAAAAAAAAAAAGAAAGAAGAGAAAAGAGGAAAGAGACGGCGCGCGAAACTTCACCGAAACTCGTCGGCTTTGGCCATCTCGAGGAGATCGAGAATGCGTGTGTCGCGATCTATCGACCTGGCCGACCGAAAATCAGCCCGCGGCGTGGGATCGTGAGGGAACGTATCGTGCGGCACGGTACGAAAACCAGCGGTATTCGGCATCGTGATGGCGTCCGTTCGTGACCGTCCGCGCGAAAACTTCCGGGTCGGCCCACGAAATACGAGATCGCGAGTTGCCGGTTACGAGGTTGGATATCTCGGTGGATCGTGTTTCTCCGCGTATTCGTCGAGGTTGCAGCAATAGTTTCGCTAATAGCAGAAGCAAGAGAGAAAGAGAGAGAGAGAGACTCTTGCTTGTGGAGCGGCTGGAGAACATCGTCAGGAGCGTGTACCTACACGGTGTGTTTCGACGGAGCGAGGAGATGTTCGTGGAAGAAGGGGAGCATACACCGGAGGATACACCGTTAACCACCGAAAATTCGATTTCGTGAAAGAGCATCGTGCTCGATTCTCCGTCGAGCGTCAAAAAGCAGAGGGACATCGACACGGACAGGGGCACAAACACGAGCACGAGCACGAAAACGGACACGGGCACGGACGCGGAGACAGAGCCGAGCGTGGCACAGTGTGTGCGAAGGTAAGGTGCGCAGGGTTGCATCGGCCGATCGTTTGGACAAAGTCGACTGGTAGGACGAGAGACCGGTCGCGCGAGCCGCGAGACCGGCTACACTGCCACGAGGAGGCTCGTGCGTGCACACGCGCGTCGTCGCTGCGTGCGTACGAGGATGGCCGTTATGTAATTCGCTTCGGCCTACGCCACGCGCATGAGTAATCTGGAAATCGCGATCGAGAGCAACGGATCCAACGGGCGGCTATCGGGAGGCGCTCTGCTCAGACGGAACTCGCAGCAATAGGCGTAGATTCATCGCGGGATAACAGCGGAAACGCGCGAGTTTCCCAACTGACGTAAACACGGATCACCGTCACACGAAAAACAATCGTTTCGCGAAGAGAGATGCGACACGAGCAGATCGTTCCACTCGGCGAGGCAACGTGAACGCCGTCGATCGACGGTCGATCGACATCTCGACTATTCGCTTTCCGCGGTTCGATGCTCGCTTAATCAAGAGAGAAATCCGACATCGTCTCGAGAAACTTGACCAGTCCGTTAGAGGTTAAAGGCTGCTACGCACTGCGATGAGAGGACGACAGGCGGTAAACTCGACGGTTCCATTTCTCGACACGATGGTCGCGATGGCACGGGTGCGGTGAAGTGACTCCGAAGGAACGGTGAGAGAGAGAGAGAGAGAGAGAGAGAGAGAGACTGGGACAGGGACAATCTGCTTGGCGGCGGCGGCGGCGGCGGTCAGACAGATATGGATGACAACGTGCGGAATGGCCTGCAGGCCGAGCAGTGGCTGCCAATGTTCGAGAAGGGAGAAAAGAGAGCGAGCTCGCTGGGCAGCGGAGCGTTCAGGTTCATCCGCACGCGCAGCAGTATCCGGCGGGAACTCAAGAGGCAGTGCAACAGGTAAGAAAACAGACCGTTCGAAGGAGGCACAGCCCGTAAAATTACACCTGTTACGAAGTAATGCGTTTAAGTCGAAACGCACGAGGCTCGAATCGTCTCGAGAAACGTTCCCGTTTCGTGCGACGAACAAATCTCGACGTTCCTTTCATTCCCTTGCTTCTGCTTTTGATGTTTGATCGAAGCGAACCAAGTTTCAAAATTGAAATTTTCTTCGTCCATGTAGTAATACTTTGCGTAATAAGTGTCGAAAGTAGACTGTGTCTTTGTACTTGATATCACCGATATGTGTACGCTGATTAATTGCGAAGGAATTTCACGGTTTCAAAAATACGTAAAATACGCAAAAAGTGTGAAATTAGAGTCAAAAGACCGTTATACGCCTTGTTAAAAGTTGCACGGACCGTAACGAGAACGTTGGCGCAAAGTCCGGCAGCCGAAACCCGATTTATGAAAATCATAAATCCTATAACGTCGACCATTCCGAATTATTCGCGGATAATGTAACAACAATCGAACGAATCAACGAAACGTCGCTCTTGAAATGAAAAACAATGCCCCCGCGTGACGCTACTCAGCAGAGATACCAATTAAACATAAACGGTATATTTCAATTTGCCGTTCGAAATTGAGACGAGCCAGCGTCGACGAAAAATCTCACGTCAGCCTACGAAAGCGTGATCTAGATCCAGAATCGATCGGCGTTCCCTCGGTCGCCGCTGCGTAAATCAGCGAACGCTGTCACCGGTGCCGAAGGGACCGGTGGGAACCATCCGACAATCATTATCCAACGTGGTCGCCTAATCTGCCGGCCGCGTCCGTGCATCGAGGCAGAGGATTATAGCCAACGGTATACCGGTTGATCGGCAGCCGGAGAATGAGCCGCGACGAAGCAGGAAGCAAAAGCAATCTGCAGAATTCGCGGTCCTTGCGGTGCGTGAGAAGGCCTAGCTTCGCTGATAGTCGACCGTGGAATCCGAGACGACTGCGAGGTCGGGCTACGTCGGCGCGCTCGTCGTTTGATTTGAGCTCAACTGAACGCGAAGACGAGCACGATCCCTCCGTGAGACTAATTATCATTTGCAGTTCGAGAAACGGTCGCGAGATATTATCGGCAACGAGTACAGACAGACCGTGGGCTCGGATAGATCGCGCGTATGTAGGCGAGACTCGGGTCTCTTCGTAAAAACCGTGACACCTTTCAGCGGCCAAGAAACGACGCACTGGTCGGCAATTATTTATGAGACTGAGGCTTTTTGCGAAATACTCGGCGCAGGGGTGTGTAGCAGTGGGCGGACGTCGAGTCTCAGCGGCCGAGTTTAGGCAAAGGATAAAAAGGATCATTGCAGTTAACGCGTCGTATGAGAAACGAGAGATCTCGTTAGTTATTGGTCAGCACCGTTCGTTCGAGGTGCTTGTTTAAATTCGAAGCAGGATGTTTCAATTTTTCGTTCGATGGAATTATCATAATTCAAACGGTTATTTCGTATACCGAGGAGTCGCCCACACGATCCGGTAAACATAGCTCGGGGCGAAAAAAAAAAAATGATTTAGATCGTGGATTTTTTTCTCCGCATCCCCGATCGAACGAAGAGCTCGGGGCGCGTGTAGCCTCGTTATTTACCGCAACACACGACGGAACTATTCCCGCACCGGGACAGCCGATAAACGATTCACACGGCGAAACACACCGGGAAGGACATCGTAAATTGGTACAACACGGTAACAAGCACGAGTTCGAGGAACAACGAGGTTTGTCCGAAGGACCACGGTGAATTAATAACGCTATCGTGTTCCAAATAAATTCCACCGTCGCCGAACTAGACGATCGCGGTGTTCTTATTAATCTCTACCGGCCGATCTAACAGTGCAAACGACGTAGCGAACGAAATTCTGGCGAGCAAACGAGACTCTAAATCGTGCACATTGTTACGGACGCGCGAAGAAAATTCTTCAACATGTGTTGCTCTTTGATCAAGAGTATCGACGAATCAAGAAGATACTCCGTCGCAAAGACAAAGAAAAAGAAAAAGAAACAGGAAGAAACGGCACGACACATCGTGAAAGTACCGAGATTTCGAAGCGAGGACGTACGTAGCAACTTTGAAATTGTAGCTAACAGGGGACGGATCGGGATATCAGCGTTTCGCGTCGTTTGAGACGTCTGGACCCGCGCTAGAGTCTACGCAGACTCGTCGAGAAGTGTCCTTCTGATATGCCATCCGCTTAAGGAAAGAGGAAGAGCAAGCGGTGGCTCTGCCGATACACGATCCTCGACCGGCAGAGTCGAACAGAAAGAATTACCGCAATATATTCCATGTTTTAATGTTGAGCCGGATCGACCGAAACGTCGAGTGCGCCTCGTCCAGGGGGCCCCCGTCGCGCATAATAAGGCCCTCCGCCGGGGCCACAGCCGACTTTGGCCCTGCAGCCTCCTCCAGCCACGCACACACGCGTGCCACGAACCAACAGAGCTCTCTCTCTCTCTCTCTCTCTCTCTCTTTCTCTCTCTCTCGCGTGCACACGTACAACGTACGTACGTACGTACGTACATCGGTCGCCCGGAGCCGACACACGTCGAGGAACCGTGCGGTTCGAACACTTCCGTGTTGTACGACTAATGAATCGCCTTCTCTTTCTTCGGATCCTTCCACCCCCCGCCTCTCGGCCTCTTTTCCCCTTGGCTCGCGTTTGTCTGGTCATCGCGACGACCGATCGCAGTCGCGCTTCTCGTCCAATCAACCGCATACGCGCATATTTATCGCTTCTATCGATCCATCCGATAAAACTCCACGGACTTTATTCACCATCCCCTTTCGACAATGCTGTCCTCTCTCTCCTTTCTTTTTTTTCTCCTTTCTTTCTTTTCACCGGTGATCCGGGGATGAATGCGTTTTTGTTGTTCCAGGGGATATGTAGATTCGTCGGGGGTGCATTTTAATCGAGTCATTTGGTAGTATAATACCATAGTCGAGCACGAGTTGAATCTCCTCGGGTAACAGTTACCTCTTATCGAAATAAGAGCACTCTCTTGTTCTTCCTCCTTCGCGGATCTTCTAGCCAAACTTTGTTATTCAACGACATTTACGCTTGCGAAGTGGAAATCTTTCGTTTGGGTCTCAGAGATTCAGTTTCCTTCCACGGCCGCACGGTCATTCGTCGGAGTGAACTTGGACTTTTTTTTTTTTTTTCTCCCTTTTTAAACGGAGAGAAATCTGACTCGAAGCAAACCGAGCAAAGTGCCCGCGAATTTTTGTAGTTTCATCGTCGCGTATTCGCGTGCATCCGCGTCGATAAATACCCCGGCATGTTCCTCCGCTACCGACTTTATTTATCGAACGCGAGGTCACGTGAACGAATACACTTGCTGCGAGCCTGTTACGCGTGCATTTTATCGCGATCTTATCGGCGGGAACGTGAGAAATCGAACGAGGCAGGCGAGGCACCGATCGAGACTCCGATGTGCCGCGATTAGGGAAAAGTAAGTCGGCTCGGCCGACCGTTAGGCTCGTTTTAATGGAACTTCCGTTTATGTAAATCATGCTAATGAGCTTTAAATCGACGAACATTTGAGCAGAGTGGCCACTCTGCCCGCCGCCTTTGCCGTTCCTTCGATTAATCCAAGAGTAAGAGAAACGATCGAAAGGTTTCGTCGTCGTCCTAACGTGTAATTTCTGCACGGCCGACCCGAGAAACGAAACCGTGAAATGCGAAAGTAGCCGCTGAGATCGATGCGCTCGATCCGGGAAACTGGCGTTTGCCCAACGTATTTTCGCTTCGGACAGAGCGCTGAAAGCGGACTGAACCCACTGTACCGTGTGCATAACGCGCAATCGAAATTACAAAATACGTAGACAAACGGCAGCAGGAAATCGCTTTAAGGTAGATCAAAAGGCACGTGTTGCCATCGTTTATCGACTAATAAATGCCCGGTATAAGACGAACGATCAACAGGTTGGATCGTAGATCATCGTTGCTCTTCAAGGAGCAAGCTGATCAACGAACGAGCAGAGAAGAAAGACGAAAGAAACCGATTTGCTAAAAGAAACATCCGGGTTTTGGACTCGGTTCGGACAGTTGATCGATCCATACGATCTTCGTACGGTCGAAGGATCTCCTAAGCAGTATCGGACTCTCTCTCTCTCTCTCTCTCTCTCTCTCTAACGATAAGCGGACCAGAGATCCTTGCGTAACTGGTACAGAGTACCGGTACCGAGGTATTGTTCGCTGATTTTGCATTTCGCCCGGCACAGACTCGAATTCGGGATCGGGCACGAACGATCGTCGTGGCGGCACGATAGACAAATCAGTGGCAGAGAACACTGGGCCTAGCCGGATAATAATGCGTAACGGGCCGCGGGCCTGTTAAGTTTGGTACCTGTATCTGAATCTCGTATTCCGTGTACGGTTCGCCGGGTCTGACCCCGCTCCGCCACGATCTCTGGCTATTACTCATAACCATTACGTTCAGGTTCAAGCACCGATATTACCCGATGAAGGCTGATAAGCCGTTTAGACGGTTTCCAGCGTGAGCCGTTCCGCGGCTCATTGTGTGTACTGTACGTTATCGAGCCTATAGGAGCTTATAGGGGGGCAACCCGCGTGGTTACAGGCCGATACGGACAGACCGATAAGCAAGGACGTGCTTATGAAACTTGGCACCTCGCTATCCGGCTCTCGGATCTTCCCGCAGCGAGCCTTCGAAATAATCCGTAAATGCTACGTCGCTGTCTATCATTAGTTTGCGTAATCGAGTTACAGATCTCCGCGGACCCGATTCCGACGTTGATCGAACGTTGTCGTGCTTCGTTTCACTTTGCCCCGCCGGAAACTCGTCGATTTCCCTCGGTTCAATGGAACGCGTACTCTCTAGCCGGCCCGCGAGCCCTTGCCCCTACTCGATCGCCAGCGCTATCCCCTCCACTGCGTCGATCTCTTCACACATCGATCTCTCCGCTACATCGATCTCTTCACACATTGAAATTTCCTCGTCGTGCGTAAGCCCCACTCTCTCAGTCTGTTGATTTCCCTAGTAAGTAGAGTACGATGCAGAGTAAAAGGGATAAGCATCTCTGACTCTAGCGCATTGCCGAGACGGATCGCAATGTACTCAAACTATCTATACATAGTCTCGTCTAGACCAAGGACGATTTAGGTCCCTTATCAGAGTGGAGAAATTTATTGTCCTATTTTTGGGCAACGACTCGTCCGCTTTTCATGCGACAAGTCCTAACGTTTTGCTCTGTCGCGATCACTTGTCATTCGCGCGAAACGGTTGATATCAATCTCACCATTTTTGAGACGGTGTACATCAGAAACGGTCCGTACTTTGAAATGATTGGCGAGCATTTGCTAGCCAACTTGTATAAAACAAGCCCGCTATCAGTGAGAAGGTGTTACGGTAGAAGCTACGTCGTCAATCTCTTAGCTGTAAATGACAAGTATACTTGTCGTAAAAGAATAGCAATTTTTTGTGTAACGACTCGTTATGCGAAAAAAAGCAATTACAATTCGTTACTGAAATTAAATATTTTGTGGAAAATAAAATGTATTTAACATAAACCTTAAACGTTTTAGAATATTTCGAGACTAGACTTGACTAGTTCCTCCTACATTTTTATTTCTAAATACATTTTTGCTGTTAATATTAACTACTATACGATAAAATTATTGCTTCCTTACGCTGTAATTCAATTTTACAACATACAGCAGTACATGCTCTGTGTTTGACGAGTATAATCGCGTTGCTCTTCTGACACAATTTGCATACACACTTTTAAAAGCGTAGAATTTTCCATCGTCATCGAACACGAGTGGTCTCTGTCGTGAGTGAAAAGTCGACTTTTTCCATCATAGTGTGATTGTGCATTGCAATAAAAATGACACAACGTATACGAATATTCTCATCATCGAACGTTAAGCAAGTCAAAGAGATTCCGCGAACAACTTCGATTGCGAACTCGCGAACCGAGTTTCTCGAAACGGTTCGCACGTACGCGTAGACGCGATACGCTTCCAGCCGCGTTTTTCCACCGTGGCAATCGACGCATCGGATGGTATCTGCGTGAAAGTATTCGAACAATGGTATCCACTTAAGAATACGTCCGCGGCGAGCGGTGATAAATGGCATGCGATTCTCTGGTTACTGCCCTTGACACGAGTCTATCGCGGAGTCCCGCGAACCAACGCAACGTCTCGCAACGTCCCGCAACGTCGGTGTCATTCTGCGGGCTGTCTGTCGAGCCTCGGGGGAGAACACGCGCGCTCCCATCCTCGGCCGCTGAATAAATGATGCATAACGCTGCGCGGCTATTCTCTACGGTCGATGCGAGTTTTCACAGCTATTCCTCGAGGGGCGAAAGAGCGCGCGCGAGCCAACCAACCGGAGGAACAACATCTGATCCTCGGCGAAAATTAGAGGGAATGTTCCAGCGGATACAATCGACGTTTACCGACGATGTCGAACACGTTGCACCTCTCTTCGCCCAGATGGATGGAACCCACCGGTACGCGGATTTCTGCCGCGAGAGTTGTTACTGCCAGTTAGTGTACCTTCAAACGGCGTGGCTAAAGTCTTTTCAATCGGATTTGCCAACGTAATAATCGCAATTATCTATATAGCAGTTTCGGAGCGGACGTCTCTAAATCCTTCAGACTTGGCGTTCGTGTCGAAAATTTTGTAACGGGGGAGGGTTTTCTTTCGATATCGCACAAAGTCTGAGAATCCTTGTCGTAGCGTAAGTGCGGACGCCCACGCGCCGGCTACGAACCAATTCTTCGACGCGTTCCAAATGACGAAACACACGCTGTGGCAATCGTGCGTTGCCGCGCTTTAAAAGGAGCTTTAAAAGGAGGATTTTTTTCCCGCGGCGTGCCGACGAACGAGCAAATTCTCAAAGGGTATCCTTGACATTTCGCCGGGAAACGTTATACTTTCTCGTTCGCGGCAATTTTCTGTCATTACTCGGGCGTACGAGGCAGGGTGAAAAAGCCAGCGAGTACGCGATCAAGCCAGGCTGTCGAACATTCCGCGACCATGGCTGGAAAGTGAACCGAAGTGCGTGCTTCCACGTTGGTGTGTACCGTTATCAAACGACGATCTGATCTCGCGAAGAAACGTCAAGGACCAGCGGCCCCGTTGATAAATAACATCGGGGAACCGTCTCCTTCCCCTGTCCTCGATCGCGTCGTCTTTCGGTAGTCTTCAAAGGAAAGTGATGAGTCAAGATAACGGGCGAAACTGGCTCGGGAGCTGCGCGACCTCGCTCGATTAAAGACGGTTCCCGAAACGCGCGTTACGTTCGAGCAATTTTTTCGCGTTGCCAAGGATTGCTTGGCGCGGGGTTTGCACGCGTAAGAGACAGAAGCAAGCGAGAAGAGAGTCGGTAGCCACGAGATATTACGAAACTTGGAATATTCCAACAGCTTTGTCCGAACGCTGTTCCCTCGCCTGTTACGGCACACACTTCGGGACGAAGAGAGGCAGAAGTTCAGAGGCAATTGAGCGGGCGGCGAGTACCTCCTCGGGAACCGATAATGGCTCTCGAGGAGGTTTCAGGTTCACTGGAGTACCCGCTCCTGACGGGGAGGATCGGATAAAGATCTAAATGCCTGCATAGCTGTACGTACGGCACGCCAAGGAAGATCCTTAAATACTAGCAAGGTAACGAAGGTAAAGGTTTCTCGTGACGTCCGCTTTGGTGCCGGAGCCGTCAGGGGTCAGTGAGCGCTCCGGTCGGTAAACCCGACTGCTCTCTGAATTCTCGATCGCTCGCCTCCTCCTCCTCCTCCTCCACCACTTCCTCTCTCCTCCCTTCACCCTTATTCTCTTCCCCTCGCTTTCGTTGCCTCGCGTTTCGTTTCGTCCGCGTGCGCTACGTTGCCCCACTCGCCAACGGCCGCTCCGCCAACGAGTATCCAACTCTGATAAATCCCATAACGCGATTTATCGCCGAGCCTACGGGGCTCGAAGGCTTCCTCCAAGTGGAAACTATTAAGCGCGGTTTGAACGTCGTGGCGCCACGAGACCGAACCGAAGACCCAAGTCGCGGATCCAGAGCTACGACGTGGAACGGACGAACCGAGTCACGTTACCAAGATTCGACGATTCTCTCGGAAAAGGCCCGAGATGGATGTTATAAATCGCGATTATCTGGTCGGACGGCAATTTGAAAGAGGGTCCGCTGCGAGGGTAGACCACGACTTGTTTACCGTTCTATTAATTTCCTAGTCGGCCATCGTCGAATTACCTCTCCCTTTCGTAATTGCTCTCGATGCCCCTCGACTCGTTTCCCCGGATAATCGCGACTGAATTATTTATACGCAGCTCGTTCGACGTGTATTGCACGCTCCTTTGGGGGAGGAGGGGGGGGGGAAGGGAATTTTTCTCTTTTTTCGCGATCCAAATTCCACGGTCGCAGGATCTCCACGTCCAAAGTTTAATTAATCGTTGCGTTCCCGTTTGAAATCGCGACCGCACGCGAGCAGCAGCCGCAGAGTCGCTCCGTAGCTCTTTCGAAGGGCGAAACCGTATCCAGAATTGGATAACGACGAACCTGAGCCACCTGAGCAAGGAGATTCGTGACTCGAGATACGTCACTTTACACCGATTCTAATTACTCCGGCATGTCATTTTACACCGGCGTCTAATCAGCGTCGCAATCGGCTTAACGGGAACCCCATTACCGGTGGTTAATAGGATTTTTCTCGGCGTCCCTCTGCTTTGACAGACGAGTCCCGAAGCTTTTGTGCGCCGAGTCCGCACGCGATGCGCGATTAGAGCGCCGTTGGTTGGCGCGCGCCGCGAACAGACGTTTTTAAACAAAGCTCGCTGAGCAATCGCGAGGCAACGGCGCAACTGAATCAACCGAGTCGAGAAGAGCGGCGCGCGAGTACACGCGCAATTAAACCCCGAGGGGATTCGTTCGACTCTTGTTTCTTCTCGCCGCGGACGTTCCGGTGGAAAGCGAAATGAATGGCTCGAGTAAAATGGCCGATCTAACGGGAAATCGCAGCGAACCCTTTGGCCAACAATTTGCTTTCATACGTCGTCGCTTCGAGTAGATTTCCTGCGAGCCCACGTCTCCCATAATTGTCACTGCCTCGGCTTTTCTGCCGGTTCTGTTCGAACGGTTATCCGTACTCGTTTACCTGCATTTAAAACAGGATCGCTCGATTACCTTCTTGACTGTTGAACAGGTTAAATAAAACCCACTTTCCTTCACCTTTACCTTTCTACTTTGTCCGCTTCACCCTCCTTTCCACTCGATTACAATACCAAATTAGCAACTCCCGCTAAGAGGAGTGCAGCACGGTGGCAACCAATCGCAGTTTCGCGCGCAACTTTGTCTTGTCTTTATCAAATGCGATAGATTTCTTTTTCAAACCACTTATAACGGAAGGAACCTTGTAAACCTTGTAAAGAAACGATATCTGTTCCAAGCTTCTCATCCGTCATGATCAGCGAAGCATCGGCGCACAGGGGTCTGGAGACTGCGTTTTTTTTTCGTGGCGAAAAGTGTTTTAGCGTAATTTCAAAATTAGAGGTGTGGCCGAGTGAATTCGTCTTGACGCTATCAAGTCAAAAATATATAATAAAGTTTAAAGAATAGAGGTAACCTTACATTTCTGCGAAGACGAAATTTTTCTCGAAGTCTTTTACTTCGAAATTTCTAGCTGTCGGATCATTGGAAATGAGTGAAAATCTATCAGTACTCTAAGTTCGAGATTCAAGAGTAATTATCACATGTTTTCATCTTTTAAAATCTGTGTCTGTTTAAAGATTGCTCTTCTTAACAATTGTTTAAATTTCTTATGTAGCACAAGTCTGTCACTCTTAATCATTGTTGAAAGTTCCAGTTGCTACAAACCTCGTTCGTAGAGGGATTGAAATACGTTTAAAACACAACTGGACAGTTAAAACGCGTTTATTAATTTAGAAATCTCTTTGTTCACCTCTAATTACTAATTCTATAATTGGGTTCGATCCGATTTTCGAAATCTTGACCTCAGCACGTCGCAATCGTCTGCGTAATCGTTTGAAATGAATTACATTTTGAGTTCCAGAGTTTCCTCGTTTCGTAAAAAAAAAGTTGGAAAAGTTGACAAACTTTTGACCGCGAAAAACGCAGTTTTCGGACGACCGTGCGGTGTCGCGCAAGTACGGAGGCTCGCCCCGATCGCAGTCGTCTGTTTGACCCGACCTCGTGAACCACGCTCCACCCATGGAACTAGAAGAGCCGGGGAGCTCGTGCAAAGCCGAGTCGCGTAAAAGGATCGAAGGTTCGCGTGGTTACCGCTTGCACTCGCCGTTCCATCGCGCGTCGGTGCCGAGCGGTCCGGTAACCATCGGCGGCGCGATCTCGCGGGAAATGGAGCACGCCGCTCGATTATATTCCAGCGAGGTCGAAGCCAGGCCAGGCCGCCTTCTGAACTCGAGTCGCTCTCTTGCATCATGGATGCACGCCGCCTTTTGCGGCGTTGTTATCCAACGGGAAACAACCATGTTTGCAGAGAAAGAGAGAGAGAGAGAGAGAGAGGCGTCCGTGTGTTCAATTCAATTAAAAATAAACCGGCCCCTCGCAATTATCCGCGATACCAGCGTCGTTCGCTCGCCCGTTACACACCAATTTGCGATGGATTGCCAGTGAAATCGCTGGCATAACTGTGCCCCGTCGTTGTTTCTTGTCACATTAACCGATTCGATGTGTTCTACCGGCTCGTTCGCCGACGATTATCGCTCGTTCCCTGGTTAACACGTTCCGTACGCCGCGCTCACCGTACGATTTTCTATTCAAGCGCCGTGTACCGCTTATAATACACGCCGATGCATTTTAGAAACGTGTGCTCCTTCTTTCCAGGGAAAAATGTTAAACGTGGCAATTACTATGAAAGGGAAGCGTGCGATCGACGGCGTTATTTATTTAGTTACGTTGCAACACGCGGACATGCTATAATTATCGCGCGGTAAAACTCCGTTTATTCAATTAGTTCGCCCAACGAGAGACCATTGAGACCATTGAGATCTACGATTTCCTGTTTCGTACAACAGAAATTCAAATAGAGAAATGGAAAGGAGTCGTTGAAGTTTCGCCAGTCGATTGATAAAGAAATCTGCAGTTTCCCCGCCTGAACGAAGTTAGAAGCTCGATACACGGAACGCCACGGTTGCGTGGGCCGTTTGTATAGTTACTCCGCGGGCGAAGGAACGTTATTAATCTCGCGTTCGATGCGCCGCGAGCTTGTCGACGCCGAGCACGGAAACTATAGCAGCTCGACTGTTTCCGGCTCGATCCGGGGTTAAGGTCATCCGCGTAATTTCACCTAAACAAATCGACGTGCCTCGCTCGATCGAACCTCCTCCCTCTCTCTCTTTTTCCTCGACCCCGAGTCGTTTCGCGCGCTTCTCCCGAACGTTCGACGCGCACGTATCATTTTCGCGAACACGAGTCGTGCACGCGTTGTTTACGCCCCGATGCATTACCCTCGCCTCCTTTTCTCGAAGAACGATCGCTCGATCGCAGCAACGTCCGCTTCCTCGTTCGCTCGATCCTCGGCGCGAGAGCCAAG
>KQ435729.1:2172490-2182662 GCA_001276565.1 Melipona quadrifasciata | reverse complement strand
AATTTATTCCGCGAGCATTTTCACATCGCAATTACCGCCTTTTCAACGACGGAATGTCGATCCGCCGCGAAGCGCCGGAAACTCGCGTCGTTGAAACAGTTATGCGATCTCGGATCGTGTCTGTGGTGAGATGCAACTTCACGTTGCATCAAGTTTGCTCAGACCGTGCAAGAAGAAGATTTGTCGCGTAAAAGTTTGACTTTATGGGAATTTCATTTTATTGCAGTGGGCTGTAGATTAACCTTGTCTAAAATTCACCTCGACGAGAGCTTCACTTTATTCAGAGATGGAGATTCTGTTTCGTTTGGTATTCTACCGTAATGACGATTCATGGCGATCCTAACGCCATCGAGCTTGTCTCTTTCGAGCCAATCACGTTCGAAATACGGGTCATTTGATTGTACTGTACTGAGGATACTTTACCCTTTCAACATGGACGATTGCCGATAAAAAAAAGAAAAATGCCAAATTTCATCAAATCGTACGTTCCCCCGCGAGTCCTGATCTAGCAAACAATTGAAGAGAAAAAGGCTTTTGTTCGAAAAAGTTTTGCTCGAACGTCCACGATGAAATTGCAGAGCTGCCGCTATCGATCAAGACGATATCGATTTAGCAGAGCTGGAAGAAATCCGCTTTCACGTGCACACGCCTCGAACTCACGCGGAGGCGAGCGATTTTTCTTAACGCCGAAACACCGCCGTTTCCTCGAGTCGTGCCTATTCCGCTCGCTCCGGGAATCACGACGGGATCGAAGCTATTCTAGAAACTCGCCGGTAAAGCGAGAGTCGCGCCAGCGCAGCCACTTGTCATCCGCTTAATCAACATAGCGCCAGATCGAATCCCGTGCAGCGAGCAGCGAGCAGCCGCGTTTCCAACACGGCAGCCGCAATGACTTGGAAGTAATGAATATTTTATAAGGATAGAGAGCCAACCTTCGAACCCGCGATGTCTGTATCTTCCTCTTGTACACCGGTACTTTGCTTTAACGGATTTGCTTCTCGAACTTCTGACGTGCCACCGGTTGCGAGCGGGAGCAAACAGAACGTTCGTAACTACACTCGGTGAAGAGTCTTATCTTTTCTCCGAGAGGCTTCCAAGAAGCAGCGGCGAGAGAAGCGGCAAGCGCACCGATGGCACCGATGGCGACTCTCTGAGAGGGCCGACTGAAGTCTCAATCGGTACGCGTCGCAGGCATTTCGTCGACGGGGTCGCGCACACCTCGTCGTGCACATCGCGGTGCTGTGATTGCTACATATTTCACGGCGGGGTCGTTCCGATCGAGCGTTATCGAGCCGGAGAGGCCATAACGAGCCCACGTAGCGTTGCTCGAGGTTGCCCCGGAGCGTGCTGTCGACCGGCAACGAGCGCAGTAGGCTTCGAGCGCGTGCACGTACACCCTCGTTCACAAGTATCAGCCCGTTCCTCTACCATCCGCGATGGCAGTAGAAATTTCAACCCAAGTGCAACCGATGGAAGTTGCAACATATTCACCCCGAGCGTATATTCGCGTGTTTATTAACGCGAGCGGAGCCACTTTGTGCCACGCTGAATATTCAGAAGCTCGCTAATAAAACGGACAATTGATACTTTTGCCAACTTCCGCGTACGTTTGTTCGAAACTTTACTACCGTTTACGCAGTAAACGACGACGGCCTTAGAGCGCCAATGAAATTTCAAAACGTTTCACAGAGAATACATTCGTGATACAAGGTTGCGACGAGTAAGTCGGAGAAGGGGAGACTTTCGCGAGCAACTGTACGCGTACACGTGTACGCGATACGCGGTGTACGCCAAGGTGTACCCGCGTCGTGCAACCGCGCAGAACCATAAGACACGTATGTTTATATCGTGGCGCGGTGCACCGCGTTACGTCGCGCACGCGGGGTGCACTCACGGCGCATGTAACGCTCGCGGAAATGTATGTACATCAGTTACGCGTTCGTGCTTACACGGAGTGTCGTTGTAACCGGCTGCTCGCGCCGCTGTCGCGCCTCCCGCTTCCACTCGCGGCGTACAATATAGCCGCAACACGCCGTGCATATTGTTCCGCGATTACGCTTCCATTTCGCGGCGTAGACGTTCCGTTGCCTCGCACGACCGCTCGCCGCGCCGATTATCCCTGCTCTCGGCGGCCGCGCGACCGCCCGTGGCACTTCGACGAGGCGGTAGCCTCCTAGATACCTTCCCAGGAACGACTCTCCAGTCCGTTAATGCGGCAGTTTCCAGCTAGTGGTTTCTGCTGCTCTTGCAGCGGACAGTCGACTATCCAGTTTAGGAGAATGCCCCGCGAATGCCTTCGAGACACATGCGCGGATTACACCGCGGATGAAATCGGATCCTCACTTTCTCTGCGTGAAACACTAGAGACCGTTCAGCAATGTGTGCACAGTGGCGGGTTGTAAGAGAGTTTGAAAGATACGCGCGTCGAGAGGCTACTAGCTTTGCACAATCGGGGAATAACGACGAGGAAATCAGAACTCGCAACACGGTGTGTAGGAAAAACTGCACGACTTGTACCCCAGTACGATTCGTCTCACTGAAAGGCGCACAGAAGCAACTGTTCCGACTAATTGTTGCCATAAAATTTTATCGATATGCGAACATTTGAATCGATAGAAAACAAATTACAGCCAACGCCACGCCTACTCGAGGTCTACGCCACGCCCCCTCGCGAATCACGTGACCCAAATCAATCAATCGCTAATTTTCGTTGCATCAGCGTTGCACCTGAAAAAGTCCGATTCTCTGGGTTACCCCCGCTAAAACCACTTTCAGTGATAAAACGTAAACGCGTGTAATTAAATTGTATCTCAATAGGCACGCCAGTAATTAAATCGCACTGCTTGAACCCGGGAGATAACTAGCGAATATTTATTACACTGAACGGAAATGTTTCAACAAACTGTTCTAATACGCAGAAGCATGAATATTCGAATCAACCTGATCGAACAGCGCGAACGGATCGGAAGCGTTTAGACGCTGGTTTATAGAAGCGTGATCCGGGCCGTGTAATTACAGGACGCGCTCGCGATAAAAGAGCTCTCGGATTCATAGTTTGACAGCGAATGTATGCACGCCCACTGTTGCTCCGTCGCCTGCTTCTTCCTCGAGTGCGATGCGTTCGCGCGCGTAATATGAAAAGCCGCGTCGGCCGGCTCGGCTTGCGCAAAAAGGTCGCGCGCGGCAACTCGTTAAGGAGGTGGAGCGCGGCTGCGTATCCGCGATCCTCTGCCTCGAAATTATCATCCTCTTATTTACATTCCCGCTAATTGCACGTTCGCTCGTGCAACTTTGTCTCCCGCGGTGATTTTCGCTTCCTATAATAAATCGGACGCCCAGCCTCGCCCGCGCGATCAGACGTCTACGTGTAGGTATAGTCGCGAGATTATAGTTTGGATCGTTTGTTCCGCGCCGTTATCGCTCCGATCGTGGAAAATCGCTTTCTCATTGGATTCCTCCACGTTGACCGGTGACCACTCTCTTGGATGATTCCAGTCGCCTGCTCTCGTTTTCGTTCAATCACCACGTTTTTTTTTTTATAGCTCCATCGTTTATCTTCGAGAAATTTAATCCTGTCAAGACCGCGGTTTTAAATTTTCACGAGCGCCAATAAAAAACTGGAGTCTAAATGAAAAATTACTTCTTCTGCGTGGAATTAAACGAAAGGCGCCCGGCAAATGTTACTAACAAAAATTGTAATTACAGAAAGAAAAAGAAAATTAAAAGTAAATTGATGTTCCGTTAGTCATATATGATCCATACGCGATTATTTTACAATTGTTTCATTTATACCTTTAAAATGAAAAGGTGTGGCAATAAATTAATCACAAAAAGACACACATATGTAGCGTGTGAGAAACATAAACAAAAAGAAGAGAGACACATTACGAATGCAAGAAACGTAGGATTATATATTGATCCATGTTTCGAATTGTACCATACCTTACTAGATTATTAGATACATCATGAAATAAAGCTACTGTTAAATTTTTAGTATGTTCCTAAACTTAACCTAACCTAACTAACAATCCAATGCAGAATACGAATAAATAAATAACATTGGTTTAATGTTAATGCATAATTCAGTGTTTTGATTATTTGAATATACTTTCTGAGAAATACACGTTGACAAAACATTTAGCAGCCAAGACTCTTCTTTGAATACTTCATATATAATACTTTTGCACAATCCGTGCGTTGTGCGTACTTTTGCACCTCGAAGTTCTCCACAAACGCATAAATGTCCGCAGTTCACCGACGACCTTCGACAGCGGCTTCAAAAATCTTCCTCAATTTTAAGCGAAGTATTTCGCAAAGGCGTGTTTGCAAGTATTTGCAAATGTGGACAGTCGGTATAATTAGATTAGTCGGAACTGAGAGAAAACGAGGATCGAGAAGAAGGGGAGAAGCAACGGATATGGAGGCAGAAGGGGAGGAAGAAGTAGGAGGAGGAGGAAAGAAGACAATACTCGCCAAGGACAGGCGGTATTCAAATGCGTTGGTTGCCGTTGCTTCTGCTTCTGCCGGTTGCCTGTACGGCGAAACGTTTTTACAGACTGGAGAGAGTCGTGTGGCTGCAGAACAGCCGTCATTTTTTCTCTCCTCGTGGGCGAGCGTCTTTCCTTTTTCCCTGCTCCCCCCCCTTCGAAAAGCTGCCCGCTACCCACTCTGGTTTCGCCCGGCGGTGAAACCGCATCGCGCAAAAACCGACGCCTCTGTCCCTTTTCGCGTACGTCACCGAGCTTTAGTACTCATTGCCGGGAAATATAGCGACACGCAGTGACACGCGGAGAATTCCTCGGGGGCCGGTCGAACCTTTGTGCCCCGCAAGAACACCGCGTCGTTACCTGGGCATAATTTCCGTTCGCGCGATTATCGGCGAATGCCTGGCTAAAGGTGACGGCCACCGCGGCGGATTCCCGGCGCGGTGCGCGCGATCGTCAGTCAGCCTTTCATGGAACTCCGGATACTGGCGGTGAACGAAAAAAAACGTGAACGTGGACGATAGAAAAACGGCAAAACGAAACGTGGAATTTTTATCGTCGTGTCAAAATTGAGCAAACGATACGAGCGATTATTGGAACGAACTACTGGAGAAAATGCAATTGGAAATGTATTAATTAGATGGAACAGCGGTTGGGTACAAGCGTAAAAGATCCGACTCTAGGTACATGCCAGTTTGCTTTCTCATTTTACTCTGGCCCGATGAATACACTTTGTCGATGGTTATTAGGCGCGTTACGCGCAAGAATATCGCGATGCGTTTGCGGAATGAGCGAGTAAGAGGGCCGTAAAACCGCTTGCGCAAATAAAAGACGACGCAATATGAAAAAAAAAAGGAGAAAAAAATTACGAAAGAAGAGGCTCGATTACAGCGCATTGATAACGACTAATTAGAATCTACCTTTGG
Organism: Melipona quadrifasciata; assembly: GCA_001276565.1. Lineage (NCBI taxonomy): Eukaryota > Metazoa > Arthropoda > Insecta > Hymenoptera > Apidae > Melipona > Melipona quadrifasciata. Next base: position 2,177,252 of record KQ435729.1, on the reverse strand, counting down.
TCAGAATCTACGTTCGGAACAACCAATTATGTACCAAGATACCAAATACAGACAAACGAACGTGCAAACTCGAATTCTGAGAGAGACGAGTTTGCGAAACTGCAGCGATAGAATGTACGCGCAGGCATCTTCTCGCGGGCACAACCCAGGCATTTTCGAATCGGATCGATTTTCCCGCGTGATCCATAGTCTAGCCCAGAACCCCGGTTCACGTGTTCCTCCGAAACAGTCCGGTCGATGGAAGATATCCGGTGCCTCGTTGGGATCATTAGCGTGAGATCGTGTGACGTAACGAGCCAATCAGTGTCCCAACCGTTCGAGTAATGATCGTGTACCAAGAGGTATTAGCATCGCGGATGGACGGACGATACCGTTAAACAAAACCTTACCTGGTGACCCTTGCCCCGGTGGGTCGTGGCGGACTTCACCGATGACGAGGACGATCTTGTCGAATCCGATGCGACCAGCATTTCTCCAAGGAATCGTCGGCTTCTCTGACCTCGGCCACCGCCAGGGAAACGGACACGACCGGCTCGAGTGATCTGGATCACGACTCCTTTCCTCTCGGTCGAGGCGCAACGTCCCAGGACAATCGATTCTTTCTGCAAAGTTCAACGAAATGGGTTTCCTTAATCCTTTCGCTACGATAATCCTCTACGCGCCAAAAGTGTACACACTGATCGAATTGTTTTCTGAACCTGTTAAGTTTCGTTCTGAACTGCAACGTTTTTGGAATTTCTTGGTTAGATTTTAACAATGGCCTATTACAATAATTTCTTATTAATATGAACATTCATCCAATTTCAATTTTAATATGAAATTTTGAATTTCTTGGTTAGATTTTAACAATGGCCTGTTACAATAATTTCTCATAGTATAAATATTCTCCTATCGAATAGAAAAAATGGGAAAAATTCGTTTCGATGGCTAAAGTATATCGTGTATTTTTAATACATGATTATTCCAAAATACGTCAATGAGTGTAATGAAAGAGTCGATAGGGCCTGAAGACGAGCCGATCAGTGCCGATTTATATTGAAGTTTGAATTATTGAGGCCACGTCTCTCCAGACGTGGACGTATTTTGGAAAGAGTACAGTCGCGCCGAAAAACAGGAAACAGCGCGGCTCGAGTCGGTTTCGGTGATCGTGCGATCCGGTGGCAGGTTGCGACGTGGAAATCGCTCGGTTCGATCGGCGACGCAGCAGGACAGACAGACAGTGGCAAAAAGTAATTCAGGGGTCGCGGAAGTGGACGTTGGCGCAGATACGACTGGATAACGCTGGCGAGCTGCGCGTCCACTCGACAAAAATAAAGATCATCGGAGACTTAATTGCTATCTTCGATCTGAAAAACGCAACCGCCGTGAAGCGTCGTCCACGCACGGCGACTCACGGCGTACACGCTCGCCTGTATATCGTTCATCTCGTTGAACCACAAGTCGACGCGAGCTACGAGGAACAAGCGCGCGATCGAACGAAGAAAAACCTGGAACCGTGAAGAAACGCACTTTCGCACGGAACTGGCTTTGATTAATCGCTCGACCGGCTAATAACAGTATGTCGTGCGCCGGCCAGTGCGACTTTGCCGACGATCGAAATCTATTAGCGTGCATAATTCCGTTATAGTCCCTGGCAGAATCACGAGTTACGTTAACCCTGTCGCAGCGATCGGTGGGCGGTTAATAGGTCAATAGCACTCGCTTCTCTCTTCGTTCGCTCCTTGACGTGCCATTTGACACGCGCGTTCGCGCGTCGGATCGTTCGTTCAAACTTTTAACGACGTCGATCGAATCGAACAGGCTTTCACGAATAGAGCGAACAACGTGGACCATGGATGAGACGACCTCCCGCTGAGACGAAACGTCGAATCAGTAACAGATCGTGACCCGATCCGCTCGTGATTACGAGTTCTGGCGCTGCTTTATAGCTATCCGACGTTTCGGTGCGCTTAGTCTCCCAAGATTGCAACAACTATCGATAAAACCGACGCGCGCGAGTGTCGCATGCGTTTGCACGATGGTCGATATCGATGAAGACAGAACTTTCAATCGCACGGAGCACACTCGCGTATTAATCCATTGGCTACAGTAAACTTTCACGACCTACGCTGAGAACAGCGAAATTTTTCGTCAGTGTACGTTTCTCAGAAAGTAAATTGAAATGATGAAAACCAAGATTGTTTATTTGTTCGTATTCTGTGTTGAATTATTAGTACGCGTAAAAATTTAAAAATATATCTAACAATCTAGTAAACTGTAGCACAATTCGAAACATGGGTCAATACATAATACAAACTCACGTCACGTATCTCGCATATTTCCTACACATTACATATTTGCGCCACTTTATAATTAATTTGTTACCACACCGTTTCATTTTAAGAATATTAAATGAAACAGCTGTAAAATAATCGCATTTAAATAATATGGAAGATATGTAATTGTTGAAGTAGACTCACTTACGTCTGACTCAATATTTTCTTTTTTTATTCTAATTACTACTCAATAACATTTGCCAGACCCCTATGCCTATAGGCGCCAAGGAGTTAATTTTCCTGTATGTTTCTCGAAACCTTTAGGTTTATATGGAGAGGCGGCGGTGCGCACGCACCGACGAATTCGTGGCACGCACCTCATTCCTGGTCACGCGAAAGGCCGAGTCGTGTGGGTGTGTGTACCCGTCGATCACGATCGATAAGACCTGCGAGAGGATAGAGAACGAGCGCAGCTGTTCGTCACCGTTGAACCCGCGGGACCTCTCAGAAGTCTCTCTGGCTGGAAAGACAGCGAGTGCATTGTCCTGGTTCGTGGCCACGATGGCGTGCCTTTCCGCGACCGGGTATCACGGTGAACGGTCGGGGTTCAAAGGCGCCGACCGGCTGCCACGCTGACGCTGAATTTCGCCAAATAGGTATACAGCGGCCGCATAATGCGCGCATTATATTCAGCAACGGCCAGCAGTGCCGGCTCGCGTTTGACCGGCCTCCGAGTGTCTTTGCGTTCGGACGAAAGGCAAACCGACGTCTCGTCGGGTCCTTCTGTCCCCCTGCCCCCTCGTCGCGCGCGACCTTTCCCACCGGCGAGATAACCGCGGGTCACCCGAAATATACGTACGTATATATGTGTATAGGTGCGGGGAGTACCTTTCGCTTTTCGTTTTGATTTTTCGAGGAGGCGCGCGAAAGAGGGGCCGACGTTTGTGCCCATCTCCCGGCGCGCCTCTTCCGGGTACTTTGCCGAAGCCATCCGGAGACGAGATACGGAGATGGGGAGTGTAAATTTGTGAAACTAAAAGGGAAACGGCGCGGAGGTTCGAGGCCTTTACGGTCGGAATTCTGAGATTCTCTGACAGCGACGAAGTTTACGTTAATTGAATAGAAGCTCGTGTCTCGTGTCTCGTCAGTCTCGCGGGACGAACTTTCAATTTCCATCCGCCTCGAATCAGCCTTCGCCGAGCAGCCTTGTCGATCGATAAGAGGCACACGTTCGTCGTTCGAGAAAAAGTATCCCTCGCGGATCGGGTTTCTTATCGCAACGTGGCGCGGGCGATTTTTGAGATTCGAGAGCCCTTGGGCGTCGGTCGACGAGATCACGGCGGTACGGTAATTGCACAGCCTCGATGACGTTGAATTAATAAAGGAAACCGTGGGACGGGGTCCTGCTTCCTCGAGGAGGGCCGGAATCGGCGGCTGCACGGGGAAACGGATGCGAATCGACGCGCAGAAGGATGCAAAGCGACAGTTAGGACAGGAACACGGTCGAGGAAAGGCAGCGCGTTGCCTTCGTCCGAGGAATCAGGCAGCGAGAGAGAGAGAGAGAGAGAGAGAGAGAGAGAGAGAGACGTGTGTCTAAGAGAGAGGAGCAACTGCGCGGTACGGGGAGGGAGGGAAACAGCGAACACGGAGAAGACGAGGGACGAAGAAAACAAGAAGAAGCGGAGGATCTCGCGAGCGAGCCACACAAAACCCGAGGTGCTGGCGAGCGAGACGAAGAGTAAGAGGGACGAGAACCAGCCCGAGTCCAGGCCATCCAGCCACGAAAAGGTGTAGGGCAAACATATACAGGGTGTGCCGTAAAGTCGTGTTACTCCAATTTATCTCGACAAGACTGCTCTTGCGACTTTTGAGAGTCGACCAACGATTAATAATCTATGATTGAGAGGCTGTGTACGCGACAGCGTAAGAACGTCGTTTCAAGAAGGAAAAATGGAAATCAAAGGAAAACAAAAAAAAAAAAAAACAAAAGACGAAGCGGAAAACTATATTTCCTGCACGCGATACTAACAATCTCGTCATCGTTTAATTATTCATTCGTAACTGATACCGACCGCGGGAAGAGAGATCGAGAGTTTGCCGCCGGCAAAACAGCACATTATTTTATAAACTTTCGACAAGACGTTTGACGCCGGGAATTACGCGCGGAGTCAGTGAATCGTGGCGAAAGACAGGTAGCGATGGAAACGAACAAAGCGGAGAAACCGAGTGATTTATCCGCGAATGTCACGGCCACGTCGCGTTGTTCGTCGTTGATGCCGTTTATTGGGCAACCCCGGGTCCTCACGGACGTCCGTAGCGTCTCCAAATAAACTAGAACGAGCCACGCCGGAGCGAAACTGCGACAAAAAGAGAATCGGACTCGCTGGAGCGAACAGAGAGCATACAAATGCAACGCCGAGGTTAGAGAAGCGTGACATCGGCGAGGCCGAGTATCGCCGATTCGAAGATTAAGTTGCAATTAAAACGCAGTTTCGCCCGATTCGTCT
>KQ435729.1:2137140-2157177 GCA_001276565.1 Melipona quadrifasciata | reverse complement strand
ACGTTTAATGGATGTCAAAATAACAATACCGGCGACGTGGAGATTAGGCGCGATTCGTACTCCGGCAAACGGGGACATGACGCGAGGAAACGATAGTCCGGGTGAAACGAAACGATCGATAAATCACGCGGTGAATGCTGACTTTATTTTTTGGCGACTTAACATTTTGCCTGGTCAGATCGATAGGAATTGCAATCGTCTCGCGATTATGTCCGTCGTAAATTACCTTTTCGGGGTGTCAACCTGGCGCCAGTCCACGAGGAATGGTAACTTTTACTTCAAACGTGAAATGTTGCGACGTTTCTTTCTGGAATTTGACTCTGGCTGCTCCAAAACGAGAAAGATGAGAAAGTTCTTACATTTGACCCGGATTCCTAGATTCGAATGATGCAACGTTGAAATCAATTTGAAGGAGGTCGCGTTGCACAATCCCAGGGAGAGGATCCCGAATTTAGCAACCGCAGGTGTATGGCACGACGGAGGCAGTCGATCCGGTCGTCAGGACACAAAGGCGCCTTTCCGTGGCGATTGCGCCACGAGAAAATAGCGTAATCACGGTGATTAACGAGAAAACTATGTCTCTGATGTATTCTGATTGTGGTGCTTCCAACGGCCGGAGCCAGTCGACGATCGGAAACAGGCAGCCACGTGCGTGACACGTATCGTGACGAACAGACAATGCCGCGGATCGATACGCGGCACGGCGATTTAAATACAAGCAGACAGTGACACGCGGGCTGCGCATACCATCGCCTTCTTTCGCGACAGAGAACCCAAGAGAGCAGCGAGCAGGCCAGGCCGGCCTGCTTTGCAAGTAGTCGCGCGGCGTTCCACTCGACGCTTGTCGTCGAGAGCAAACACGACCCGCAGACGCGTCATCTGCCGTGCTCTCGAATATTTAGGAACGGCTTAATGGCAGCGATCGTTGAATCGACCTCGAGACGGTCGCACTGGCATCGTGAGCGTCGTCCTTGACAAAAGGCAAGGCAGATGGTCAATAAGAGTTTTGCTCGGGTCTTGCTCACGGTGGTTACGCGCAATGGCGCGTGAGCGACTTCGGCTTTTTTTCAAACTGGCCAAGAACAAGAGGAATGTCGCGTGCGTGGGAGTGCAGCAGCGTTCGTAAACTTTCTACGAAAAGTGAACGGGAACCGATCATTGTTCGAGTCGAATTGTATTATTTCTTCCCCCTCGTGGTTTCTTTGAAACAAAGGAACGAAAGATTCGACAGGCTCAAAGACGAATCGTATGCTTCTCGAAAGTATGTTCCGTATGTTTCTTCGAAGTACGAAATCGAGTGATTTTTACGTTACATTGGTAAACGACGTGCCTGACCCGTAAAGTCACACCGGGCCGAAATGTACACGGGCGGCATTATGTAAGCATACTCGTAAATATGTAATAAACGCCGTGTTTTAGTCACATTTTATGGGACTGAGACCGCGTGGGTGAAGAAAGCGAGAGAACTCGCCGTGATTTTTATGGTATCGAGAATGTACATCTCATTATGGAGAGGGGACACCGATGTTCACGATAAACGTTCGTGTGTATCTGCCGGAACGGTAATCCGTTATCATTGAATTTCGTTTCACTGACATCGTTCGCCGGACCAAATTGTGCCGAGAGACCCGCAAACAAGTGAAACGCGCAAGAAAAGGCCTTAACGACGCGATTATGAGATTAGATCTAAATAAAGCTGACTAATGTACGTTCCAGAAATATTATCGCCCACGTGGAACAATTTTGAGAAAAATATAAACCTGCGGTTTCAGAGGAGTCATTAGAACGCGACGAAACTTTCTTCCTCTACGAGTCGGCACGACCGTATGGAGGTTAAGTTGATTTCCTTTAACCCTTGAAATATTAACGTATTATCACAGAGCGTTCTCGATTAAAAGGTTTGCCGAGTAACTTCGATATCATCGTATGGGTTTTAAGCGTGAGCGTTCTAATTGCAAGACTGGATCTCTCGACGATGTCGCCGCCGTGCACTAATGTAAATTCGTCAGGGAGCCACTTTATCTTCGTCGCGGGAATCCGATGTGATTAACGATAACATTCGATTTGACGGAAAAGAAATGTATCGCCTCGCGTATGCGATATGCCAGGAATTTTGTACGTCTTGCCCCGCGCCTCGGTACCGGGTTTTGCCATTAAGCGAACTTTTGCTCTTATTTATCATCTTCAATTTCACATTCCGGGATATGCAAATGAGACACGGGCTGCGCGGCAAAACAAACGCCACACGAAAAGAAACTCCCCAGCGCTTCTTAGTCCGTCTTTTCTCTTTTCTTCTTTTTTCTTAATAATTCTGCTACACCCACGTCGCAAGCGACATAAATTACTTTCACTCGTTAAACTGGCAATTGCGATCCAGTGCGAAACGAAACAAAATTATTTTAAAAATATCGCAACGCCAGCGACGCGTTAATTACCGTCTCCATCTCAACTACGAATCTCACAGGGTAAATATCGGAATAAACTAGAGAAAACCAACATCGCGAATGAAGCGAGGAAGAAGCAGGACAGAGAGGCCGGTGTACAGGGAATAAAGAAACACAGAGAGGAGGATAATAGACATAGATTATAGCGGCTGGTGAGGGCTGCATGAGGAGCGCGGAGGAACGAAAGAAGCGGGGTAGAGCGGTCGTTTGCCTTGGATCGGCTTCGAACTGGAGAGTCCAAGCCCAATCCTGAGAGCTCCAGTGCAAACCCAAGCTCGATCCCGATTCCGATCCCGCCTGATTTCCGTCCGCGTGCATTCCATCCTATACGTTCGGCCGCGGTCGGCCGGAGTCGAGCCGGATCGGCCAGCTTCGCCGTTTCTCGGCTCCTTCGCTCGGCCATGCTGTCGTGCAACTTCGGCTACAGTCGTGTAGCAGCGCTCGCGCGGAGTGGATCGTGGAACGCGCTTCGTTCCAAACGGTGGAATGACGGTGTCCTTTTCGCCGTCGCCACAAGACGCTAAGAGGGACGCTTGTTCGCGCATTGACGTTTCACCTGCCTCCGCGACGACGTCACCGTGAAAACGCGATCGTTCCGACCATCTTTTCGATTATTATCAACGAAGAATTTCGCACGTGGTTTGAAGTGGGAGGCAGGATTTAGCCGGCGCGTTAACGTGCTGTGCGTGTAACAGTGGATGTGCTCTGTCTTACCGATCGTTCTTCCTTTCTCTCTCTCTCTCCTTCTCTCTCTCTCTCTCTCTCTCTCTCTCTCTCACTGTCTCCAACTTGCTCTGTGTGTTTTCTGCAAACCACGACCGGTCGTCGTCATTCTGGATAACGTTCGTCCGCTGGAGCAGGGCCCGCGCGTAGCAACCGCAAGAGTACCTCAGCCGACGCTGATTCAACAGGTGGAAATCAGTCAACTTACAGGTATCTATTTGTTTCGATTTTTCTCTTTCGTTCGTCTTGGCCAGCTGTCAAGCTCGCTGCCAGGTGGCGTAGAACACGACGACCACGACTAACGACGATCTCCTCCCGGATCTCGCGAGCCAAACCCGAACCCAAAATTCGCTCCAGGCGACTCCGAGTCGCCGGAGTTGTTGTTTCTTGCCGTTTCTTGCCGATCGCGGAGCAGGCTGCCTGGTGTTATGCTTTATTCGTACACCTGCCTAGTTGGACCCTTGTTCCCCTTCGACACGAGCGTTCGTTACGCTCTCCTTTTTCCTTTCGAATCCGCGAGTTGGAGTCGCCCCACGTGCGAACGAAAATTACACGATCATTACGCAACCGCCTCGTAATTCTTGCCTCGATCGCGACGACCGAACGATCAGGCTTCTCATTCGCATTATTCTCGCAAACAACCGTGTTACTCGTAATCGCGTTACTTTTCGAATGCGCAAAATACAACATGGCGTTTCAATGGCCGCGCATGCGCGTAATTCTCGCGTACGGTGAGAACGAACGAGTCGCCGCGAATTTTAACGGGTCGCGTTTCTTTCGCTTGCACGGGCAAGCTCGAGAGATAACGATCCTTGCCGGATCTCCGGTATTTGTGTGTTGCTCGCGAGCAACAGCCTCAACAGTGCCGGTAGAAACTAGCTCGCAACGGGATATCTAGGCGCGAGGTGCGCTCATCCCCGATTGTGTATGTACTCGCTATTAACAGCACGCTAAACATTCTCAGGGAATTTTTCTCACAGACGGGCCTCGACCATTTTCCATATTGTTTCTTCACATATTGTGGTATCTTTTCACGAGGAAGATTGCACGTTATACGCCTACCTCGTTCCGTTTGCTACGTTCGGTAGTAATTATTTTCGCATTCGCGTGTATGGAAAATGTGTTAGTAACGTGGCTCTAAAGTTACCGGCCACGCTAGAGCGTCTCGGATCCCTTTGTTGATGTACTTGTTAAAATGCTTGGGATACCTCGTGTTTGGACAGTGAGTCAAACGCGAAGGTTGAAGGAAGAAACTCACGTCTGAGACAAAAATTTATTTATTTTGTACAGCTCTGTGTATAACGAGTAGCACGGTCGTGAGAGCGTGGCTTTTGGTTTAATCATTCAAGTAAACATACGCGACTCTGCAGTTGGGTACGTTTCATCAATCGATATACATACGTGTTGTAAGATTTCTAACTTTCGACTGGATGTGGTTTGTTTCTTCTCGCTGTTGCCTCGTTTCCCCCCGCTTCTGATTTATCAGTTCGTGGACCCTGATCGATCGACCTCCCGATGAAAAATTCACGCCGACGTTGGGTCGAGTGCGTCGGCCTTGACATCGGCTCGATATATAGTCTCGAGTGCCTTGACCTTTGCATCGACAAAATCCGTGGGTTGCTTCTTCTCCGCGTCATCGAAGGTCGATGCTGCTTCCTTCTTCTGCCTTTCGACACGTTCGTTTTTCGTACGATCTGCCTGAAGCAGCACGAATCGACGGAATAACACCGTCCAAATTCCACCACTGTTTTTGACTCCACTCGGACACTCTGCTTCAAATAATCGAATTAATTGAGCCGATTCAATACCCCATTGAAGTCAGCCAACGTTGAAACTCTAATAGAATTAATTAGTACGGTCAAATAGAAATATATTCACGGAGTAAGTTCCAGCGGCCTTGAGACTTGTATTCGTTTCTGGAATGATTATAGCGAGGATCTCGAAACTTGCCCACGGTTCTGCTCGTTACAATCGAAGGTTCGCCTCATGAATGAATCATGACCAACTTGGGAACTTTAAGAAGGATCCTGCCGTACGAGGAACGTGCTACCGACTATTGATACTAACGCAAACGCAGGTAACTACCCGCGCTTGTTAATTACGATCTCGGGCAAATGTTGCACGAATAAACAGAGACACGCCGGGTATCGAGAGTCTCAAATGTGATTTCTGTTAAAATACCGATTAACTAATATACCGATGTCGCTTCGATTTCAACGAGGTCGCAATCTCTCGTGAACGAATTAAAGTGAAAGTTTGTTTATCCGACTCGTGCGTGCGTCTGTTGCTTCTTGTCGCGAGTTGTTTCGCTTAGAAACACGTAGACAAGTTGTTTCTGTCTATCGTGCGTCTACCGTGAGTTCGATACCTCGAACAAATGAAAATCTCTCTTTACACGATCTGTTATTGGTGAAACTTAAATTCGAAACACTTTTCACAGTTTAGTAACTTAAACACGTGTTTTCACACGAATCCCCCCGATTTCTTGGCTAATTCGGTAAATATTTTCTCCATGCCGTGCGTCGCAGCACGTTATTGTGTACAACGTGTTATTGAGCTTGCTACGCGAATTTTAATTCAGTCGGGCGTTAGTGTATCCTAAAGATAGGAAATGAAAGATCTGGAGTTTGGTAGATGGAAAGAGACACGACGCGAAACGTAAACAGTAGGCACATTCATTGCGTGCCCATTGCGGAGATCTTAACGTCGTATTTGGGTCGTAACGCGGAGCGTAATTTTTTTCCCGGAATATCGACTTTCAGAGCCCTCAATGAAGCGACTTTTTCTCGGAAATACTATGGCACGAACGATCATTCAATAAAATTCACATTCGTGAATCTCGTGCGATCGTATTGCATCGAAGAATGAATTTTTGACAAATAAGTTGTATAACCCGCAATAATCGTTAATGTCTCAAAGACGAGTTACGCAAGCATGTTCGTTTCACTTTCTTTTAGATTTTAGATGAATCTCTCTATTACGCGAATTTTTTCCAACGAGTGATAGAAAAGAGAAATTACCGTGGCACTGGATTCGATGCAATTATAACATTGCACGTTTTTGTTTCCTCGTGAGAGCGTTGCACAATGCACGGTTCCGATACTTTGGAAAGAAATTCCGCAATTGTTCGTTTCTTGAGCAGTATCTCGTGTGATAATTATTACCAGTGCCGGCAGATATCGACGCACGTACACGTGAAAATGATTCCTGCATCCGCGGGCAAACGTCCGGGAATTGCTCCTCGAGATCATTACTGTTGATTAATTCGCTATTTCACTGTTCTGCTTACCACCCAACAAGGTGCTGCTAACCCGATCGATACGTATATACCTTGCGTACGTATGATAATTCAACGACGAAACACATCGACGTGATAGCTAGCAGTACCTACTTGTTGAATTTCCACACTTGTTGCGTACAATCTCGCTTCGCGAGTCTCGCAATGTATTATATTCCATCTCGCTTAATCATTGTTCGAAGAACACTATGCAAAGTAGTGGCGTGCAATTTTTCAAGCGACTCGGCGGCGACGTGAGAACCTTGGCGCAACATCTGCTACTCGGATATATCGGTCAAGGTCCACGGGAAATCGTAGACCAAGTGAAAGAACCCGATAGAAATCAGATGCAGAAGGATTCGGATGTCGATTGAAAGAAAGACGCGTGTACGTGCATAGGCGAAGTGGCATTTGCTCGAATGGAGTGTCTATTGCTCAACGTTGCGGTGTTGCGCGGGTGGTCTCTCTCTCTCTCTTTTCCTCGTAAATTGCACTCGAATCCGCGGTAGTCGCGTTGAATATAGGTTTCTGGTTTCGTTGCTCGTGTCTCTTCTCACCGATCGCCGGTTGAAACACGGGGATCCAGTTTGACTGGGGCACGTTCCAGTTTTCTCACGATGTTAGAAACGTTCTGGGTCAGTCGCACGAATTCGAGAGATATTTGGAGTTTCAACTGGGGGGAGGGCGCGCGTTCTCTCGAGGCTGGTCATTACGGTATATCCGTGTACGATAGAAAACCCGAGGGAGGGAGTAGCTGGACTCGCGGCTCTGCCACAAATTCATATTAGTATCAAACACGGGAGGAGAATTATGTAGCATGACGAATGGCTGGGTCATTAGTGACTTGCTAATCTAGGAACTACTATACGAGGGCACGGGATTTTTCTGTCGGTGGCAAGCAAACTACGGACGCTTAAGAATGATCGTGCACTACCAACGTAAGTCAGATCCTCTGGCTCGCCGGCCTGCTACGGTTCTACCGTAAATTGCCCACGCTAGAAACAATAATAATCGAAGTTTATTTGCCCGTGCGGCAAACTATCTACGTTGCTCAATGTAGGAATCGGGCGTTGCGTTTTATTATCTCGCTCGGTGTACCGCTCGAAGCGAGCAATTAGAGAATCGCGCTCGCAGAGCCAAGACGGGGGTCGCTGTTCGGCGCAACTGTTGCGGATATCAGAGGCCGAGAAAACGTACCGTTCGTTCGTCCGAACGTACTGCTCGCCGAGCCTCGTAGCACGTTCAGCCTTCCGAAGAGTATAAAGTCATTCGCGTTGATGATCCGGCAATTATACGGAGCGACTCGAACTTGGACGCGAACGATCCGCGAAGAGTGGAAGAGAAGTTGTCGGACGAAAAATATCCGTCGGCGTGCACCACCCCTGTACAACGTATCTCGCGACGCGAGAATACTGCTGAATGATGATATCTGAAGCGGCGATCTGCGATTTACTCGGTCGACGACGGTCTAGCCTGCGTATCTCGAAGCATCTCGAGCATTTCTCTCGCGGCCGTTTCTCTATCCGGTCGGCCTCCTACCGTTTCGCACGTCTGGGCCGGCTGTTCTGTAGCAGGGCAGCGGATGCTCGCCGGACGACGAAACCGGATGTCCTTCGCTCGGAGAAAAAGAGAGATTAAACGGGGAGTAATGTAGGATAACGAAGAGGGGGGGGGGAGGGTGAGGCAAGTAGACGAGCCGGCGAATATATACCGAGGGAAGGAAGGAAAAGATCGGTCTAGCAAATAACTTTTGCATTAATATTCCTGTTGGCAGCCAATAGCCGTTCCACCGGCAACTATCTGGAGTAACTATAATCGACGATTGAACCGTAATCTCGAGAAATCGACGGGGTTGAGGGTTGCAGACAGAGGGGAAGTAAGTAACCGTGTACCGGCAATTGGGAATTCTCTTGGACCTGTCGGTTGTTATTCGTTGCGTATATATACCTACCCGTGCAACTTTACTGCACACTGTTGGCGATTCTTGATAAACGGCGCGGTAAATCTCGGGTATGCATTAACACCGGACTGTTATTACTATTTAAGTGGCGGGATTTCCTATCGCGCATCGAGCCTTAGTTTTGGACCTGCCTACTCGTTGTTATCTCGCAAAAGTGCGGATCAATCTGGAATTAACCTTGGAGACGAGACGAAATTTCCGTTACACTCCATTTTCTCTGGGCGCTAATTCAGAGCAACGTCGATCGACCGGATTGACTTGCGTTATCGCAAACAGCCTTGAGACGTCCGGCAAGTACGTACGTATTCGCGTCGGTTTGCACGTCGTCCGGTTAAATTTAGTCTCGTCGTCGCTCAGCGTCGTTCCTTTTTTTCTCCCATTGTGCTCGAGAATAAGAGCGACCGATTTACCGCCAGATAAATGTACGTACGCGTACGTTCGTTGCATTTAGCAACCTTGGATTTAGCGGCGTAGGCTCGATTTATAATCGACGATAGATAACAGATAACAGGCGATCCAGCAGAGCTCCGATACAGAGAGATATTAGCCTCTGCGCGCGAGGCCTTTCGCACGAGCCGACGCATCACGCCGCGGAGCTCGAGTCATTTGCGACAATGAGCGATTCTGCAAATGTCGATGACACGCGGCACAAAGCGAACCGGTCATTGCGCAAGCGGTTTGCCCGCCAACTATCGAGCGACCCTCGAGAAATCCGTTGGAATTCCAATCTAAGCGAATTTTCCAACCGCGTGCCTCGTAACGCTTCTCCTTCTCGAGAGATCGTGCTGGAACCAATTCGATCCTTCGGTGTCCCTCGTGTTTGTCTAGAAAGCTTCAAGCGACAAAACTCGAGGAAAAGTCGAGCGCGGAAAAAGGCACGGATTCGTGCGAGCGCAAAGAAGAGATAAGTTATCTCGTGCAGGAACGCGGACAAAGGGGACCGTTCCGTGGCAACAATGGCACGGGATTTTTCTCTCAACGGCCAAGTTAAATATTGTCCTTTCCATAGTCAATACGTTATCTGCTCATTTCCATATGATAGGTCAGTGATAAGGTTTAAGAACGTTCGAGCCGGTACAGTCCGGTTCCTTTCTTCTCGCGTTTGTTTCGCGCTCGAGCAAACTCGAATGCACGGCGTCGAATGCCGGCAGAAAGTCAAACTTTATCGAGGCCGATGATCTCGAAAAACATTACCAGGTAGTCCTTGGTCGGAATAAGGCCGCGTGTGTCGCCTCTTACGGAATCCCAATCGTGATATACGCAATCAGCCAGTTTTAACTGACTCGCTGCTGTCCAGCAATCAGCCGAGAGGAGGCGAGGGAATCTCAGATAGAGGAAAAGAAAGTCGAGTAATAAACCGTCTTTATTTACAATTCGAGATTCCCGCAACCGAGATCGTGCAACTTGGATTACAAACGTATATACCATTCGGCGTACCATTTACGACATGTATACGTTACTCCTCGGTCGTGATAATGGCTCGTTCGGTTCGTCGTGTGATTTCGTTTCGCAACCGTTCAACTTTACCGCGACGTCTCGCGAGCTCGATTATCGAGGATGCAAGATCGAATACGGACGATCGAGTTGTATTTATTCGTCGGTTACGGATTTATCTGTCTCTGATTTTACAACGAAAATTCCTCGTTTCCTCTCGAGATAACCATTTGCTGAGACAGCATCGGTATCGATCGTTTTCATCGAATCGTTGCACAGTGAGAAAGATGCCAGGCGCAAATGCGGTAGCCAGATATTAGATTTCCGGTATTCGCCATGTGTTTCATCACTTTAGCTGTTATCTAGCAGCGAGTTGCATGTTCGATTTTCTTTGATTTTCCTCTGGCTCGATGGATCGCAAAAATCGATGGTATAGCGGAACGACGCGACGATGCGTGGACACCGCTATACCGATTTCTATATCTCGAGCGAATGTAATTTCATTATTACCTTAATAAGCGATCGGGTGGCAGTGTGACTATGTGATACGATCAGAATTGGCCATGAAAGAAAAGCTTAGTCCATTTACTCCGTAATCTACAGACGGAATAGAAAATAGGGTTCCAAGATAGATGGTACTCGCCGAAACACGAAAAAAAGCTCTAATAAACATGGAAGTCGAAAAATTGATAGTTTCAATGTTGTAAACAATTTTTTGTTTCGGTGGAAATGCTTGTAAAGAAAAGTTAGCATCCGGGAATTGAAAGAGTACGAGCAGTCTTTGATACGAAGGTGTCAAGCATACATGAAAATGGAAGAACACGTAGTAAACCTCCTGTAATCAGAAAAAGACTACTTGCACACTCACAGCTCTCGAAGTGGACAATTTCTCGTTTTATCAACTGAAAGTTTATATTAAACAGCTTTTCTTCGTGTATCTATCCAAGAAATTATGGACCTTATTTTCTATTCATCCTGTATACTGCGATGAAAAGAGTGACAAATCACATAAATCTTATATATCTCGAAGAGCGTACTTTATAAAAATCATTTGCATCTCGTGTTTCGTCGGCACAAAGAAAAAAAAATATCGGAAACTGCGAGAAAGCCCGTACAAATCAATTAAAAGAGGTTCCTGTCATCACACTCACAGTATGATAGTTCCCGAAGTGGACAATTTCTCGTTTTATCAACTGAAAGTTTATTTTCTTCGTGTTTCGACGTATCTATCCTAGAAGTTATGGACCTTATTTTCTATTCACCCTGTATATTGCGAAAAAGTGACAAATCACATAAATCCTATATATCTCGAAGAGCGTACTTTATAAAAATCATTTGCATCTCGCGTTTCGTCGGCACAAAGGAAAAAAACATCGGAATCTGCGAGAAAGCCCGTACAAATCCATTAAAAGAGGTTCCGTGGTTTCCTCGCGAAAATATCTGTCACGCTTCATTTCACCGACAGGATCGTTTTACTCACGAACGTGTTTTACTTTTATGCGTTTCACTGATGCCTTCCAACGTGAACGGCATCGGAAAGCTTTCGTTACCGTTAGTGAAATATCATTCTCCCTTTGCGGCCTTGGCATTCCGTTTTCCGAATTGCGAAATATTTTTCAATCGCGCGTCCACGTATTTAATAACATCGCGGTTGGCGATTGCCGCGGCAGCGTATCGGAATTAAGAATAGCGTCGGAGCAATGTTTCCTGTCCGTATCTCTCGCGAGATTGCGCAAACCTTCGTTCACTTGCGACAGACAATTCCCTGAATGTCAGGTTAAACGGCGCACGGATCGGAATAGCGCGCTCGGTAATAATCCGAGAACACGTTGCGGCAAGAAGTTCAAGACAAATTTAGCCTCTTTGTTGTGCGATTTTATTGCAGCGCAACGTATATATATATACCTCAGTCGCGATACGAACTTTCTTCCAGCGATCGTTTCATCGCCCGAGGAAATCGAGATGATTAGCGAATTGCCAATAGCGTCTCGGCCGTTCGTGCTTCGATTACTCTCTCAACGAGCGATAAGCTGTAATGGACGAAATTACAGGCTCGTTCAATTATCAGGCAACGTCTCGGTCTGTTCGTAAATCCAAATCTTTTTTTTTCTTTTTTTTTTTTGTCTATTTGCAAATTGAACCGTCTGCGTAATCTGATGCCAATTACACTGTATTATTCATCGAAATACAAAAAAAGAAAACTTTCAAATACGAAGAGTTTTCGTTTATCTCGTTTCGAAAAGACCCACCAATCGTTGATTTTGTTCTCGTTTGCAATTGACCCACGCGTGAATCATTCCCGTGCACGGAATTCAGACGATAATGAATCGGATCGCAGGTCGGTAATAATTTTCCGTCGCACGCTGTTAGCACTCTGGTGCCACATTATGATGGCAAATGAGAAAGAAAAGAGAGGCAGGCTGGTCGAATTCTTAGTCGAAGTGACGAAATATTTCCCTGAGAAATATTTCCATGATTCACGGGGGGAAGATCTGAATACCTAGGTGAAGCTGGCATTGTTGTATCCCTCGCAGGTATTCGATGTTGTTGACTTAGGACTCGAACCAGTGTAAATAAAGCCAGTGATGGAATCGAGAGCCAATTGTTCTCCAACTTCATCTTTCCCTCTCGCGTTCCTCTGCGGTGTGATTTCGATACGAGCGAACACGGATGCTCGTTATCGTCGCTTCGTACCGACTCGACTATCCTTTGAACCGGGATTTACCGTCGCAGTAATTCGCGACGTTTACGAGCGAGCGCTCGTCGATATTTGTCGCGCGTTGAACGAGCCTGCTTCAAACGGGTACAAACGGGTACAAACTCGCAGAGTATACCCGATATATCTGAATGTCGCGCGAGGAATTTCGAACAAGATGGCTCGATGATCGAGGCCGGTGAGGAAGGAAACAAGGGGGAAGGCGAGAAAGGAAGAGAATTTGCTAGCTGCTACGAATTTGGCGATCGAACGTGTCGCGATTGTCAAAGCGTTCCGGCGAAGGTTGCGCCGAGATTCAGTTTGCGAACTGTGGCTGCTACCAAGTGTGTGCTACGAAGCGTTCACTTTGTAGGAAAGTAGGTTGAAGATGTGACGACACTTTGGTTTATTTCTCGGTTTAACTCGTTTTCCCGGCAACGAAGAATTTCACTGGAAATACCGAGGAAAAGGATCGTTTACTGTTACAGTACCTCGTTGTGTCGTCGGGACAGTTACCGCCGGTTGATACCAAAGTTATCTAAATCGCTCGAAACATTCTTTTCTCCGTACCACTGCTCTCTTGTACCACTACTATCGAGGATAGCAAATTTACGAGGGCAGCTTTACGAAGGAAAGAGCTACGTATGAAATTTAATTAATCCCATGCATTAACTGCGCTCTTAAACTATCCAGTCCGTTCAATTACGTTGATCACGCTCAACTGTGTCGAACGTTTAGACCTATCTCGAGCGAAGACCGGATTTCAAACTCGTGCTTACTCTGCTCTCGAGAAGACAGGAGAAGACAAAATCAAATTATATAGCGGCCGGAGCGGCGACGCACGACTCGCAACAGCTGATGCCGGCCTCGAACAGATTCGTTCGATCTCATTATTTTCACCGGGGTTACTTAACGGTACATCTAGAGGAGCCTGCGAAGCATGCTCGTCTCGAGCTGACACAATCGGGTCGCCTCGAAACAGGGATTCTATCGCGTGTCCACGCCGCGATTTCACGAACGTCTATCTCCTCGTTGGGTGTTGGGCCTCGGTCAGTCGTTTTTCGCGACTGCGTGAAATTGTATCGCGAGTCTGGCTGTCAGGTCGCGTTACGCTAGCCAGACACCAACCAGCGATGCTCCTATCCGACTTTAGTGCCGCGTGCGTCGCGCTTTCCGGACCAAATACGACCGCATTCCTCGTGGCGTGCACGCGCGGCGACGAGGCACGCGGCGACGTGGAAACGCGGTTTCATTTTACGCAGTCGTAAACGTGAAATTCGTATCGACGAGACGTGTTACGAACGAAGTAGCCTGGGAACGTTAATCGTAAGCTCTTTCTTCCATGACTGAAGAGTAGATACGTCGTACGAAAGTCGATCGTATCGATCGGTGTCTCGCTCGTGGCGTGCCACTGAGACTGAAGACGTTCAAATTGATTTAAATTACACGCCAGATAACCACTTTCTCGCCCTTACGTATCGTTTTTATCCACGTCGCTGCCCCATTAAACGCGAGATAGAAACACGCGTCTTGCACTGATCATACAGAAACATTTTAACCTATCTGCTGCGTCGGTGTCGATCCGTTTATGAATAAATGGATACGTCCTGGATGCAGAAACCGTGGAGATTTCATAATCTTCGGCTGGTAGTTTCCATTGTCTCGGTGATTCGGATCGCGAAAAATCGGCCGGTTGATCGATGCCCATCGTGGCTTAATTAGCATCAATCCGACGTCGGGCTCCCATTACCAGGCAGTTATGTAAATGACGGCGAACGCTCCGGATTAATGTCTCATTGTGCGCCGATAAATTTCGCCGGTGCTTTGAAGTTTCGAGTTCATATCGTAATTGATGTAATGCGGCGAGCGTCGAGGGTAGCGATCTGTCTCGCAGCGCGAGACTGCTCCGTTGGCGATCGACGATCGGGTGAGTGGCAAAATCCAGCCACGGTGTGTGTGTGCGTGTGTGTCGTTAACGCGGTTAGGACCATTTAGCACTGTCATGCCACTGACTCTAGAGAACTACCTCGTGTATATATCCGTAGGCCTGCGCCACCGCTCGTATCGTAACTTTCTCCCGATCGGCGACTTACCCCCGATCGTCGTATGCGCGCGTTGCGCCCGGCCAATGTGTAGTTGGGCCGTACCGGGTATACACTGACATTTGGAATGCTAATGTCGATTAGCAGAATCGATAAGTATCGACGGCCGCGTGCGGGAGTATACACATACCCACGCACTTGATCGCGCCCGTGTCGGCGCGCGTGCGTCTGTGTCCGCGCGTACGTGTAACGAGGCTTAACCTTTCCTTTTGTACGCGCTCCGCGGCAATTTGCGCGGCGTGCCTGTTCCAACTGTGTTTGCGTAGCGTCGCGGGCAAACGCGCCGCGCAGGAAACGCGTGCCCCGCGATCGATCTCGGGGGACGAGGAGCGAAATCTCGGCGTTCGATGGAATTTCCCAAGTCGCGTCGGTTCGCTGAGTGGTTCGCTGAACAGCCCGCGGAAGATTGATTTACCGCGGAGACCGGAGCGTGGAGATCCGGACTACGATTCGTTTGGAAAATGGAAATTACCGTGCCGCGTTAGGAAACCGAGGCGGCGTGTAAATCTTAATGCCCGATACGAAAAGTTGGAATTAGATTTTGCGTCGACGTTAACGTATCTCGAAAGGCATTGATTTGGAGTTACAGCGAGGCAAGATTTACTTACCGTCCGGCAATGCATTTCAGAATGATGCGGTGTCTAAATGCAGCTCGATTACGTCGATTGTAAAACGTTGAAACGAGTCATCAGAGAGATAGGTTCTCGCTGTCGATATTAACGATTTTCCTCGTCGATATTATCGGTGTGAAAAGGCACCGTTATCCAGCGTCTTACGCAACGAACGCACTGCACTCCCTTGGTGATTTTCTTGTGTGAAAACTGTGCTCTGTGGGAATCATTGTCGGTCCCCTTGACGCAATGATTCGCGCACGAGCGTTGTTAAACAATGAGAGTAAATCGATTTCACCGCGATTATTCTTCTAAAGTACACGCCGCGAGAATTATCACGGTTGGTAAAGTGGTCGATAAAATTGCACGTTGCGCGTTAATTTGTTCTCTCTTGTTCCGACGAATTAATCCGCAGAGGAACAACGGACAACGCGCAGGATCTGTCCGTCCATCTGCAGGGTCACGAGGGTGTTTATTAGATTTTCAAACGAAACGGCGTTACTAATGGACGTGGCGTGCTAATGGAGAGGCGATGAAAGGGCTCACGCGCCCGAAAATGGAGTCCGCGTTATTATTCTCGCGATCGGTTGCCGTAGACACACGCGCACGGGTAAAGATCTCGCGGGTGGGTATTAATGCCACGTAACGCCTACGTGTTTCCGTGCATTTACACTTACACTTCCCGCCTTTAGCGTCATGACGGCGGGAGGGCCTTGACGCCGAACGAGCTTCGAAATTAATTTGTAACCGGAAAACGTGGGCTAGTCTGATACCTGTGGCCCGAGGCTACGTACATAGGCTGCGTCTATGAGAGAGGCAGTACGATTCCAATCCGTTGTTTATTCCAGCCTGTGGCTAACGTATCGAGGCTCGATCTGATATAATGGAGCATTGTTCCAGGTAGCCCTGCGTTTATTCAGAACCTTTGGGCGTCTCGTTAAGGAACTAATTGAAACGATACCCTTTTTCTCTTCCCCTTTCGTCGCTCTCCCTCTCGCCTCCGTCGAGACCAGTTTTCCATTGTCGAAACGATTGATCGATCGCGTTATTACCAGGCGAAACGGATTATTAAGGGGCCCGTAGGGGGCGCGTAACAGCGTAAAATGATAAGCGAGGAAATTAGCGAGGCTGAGAGTCGAGTGGAAACTGGTTATCAAGGATTTGCTCGTACGTCATTTCGTTAAGGCACCCCGCACACGGCGCGACCAGTGTAATCGTATTTTAGCATTACGCGGAAAGTCGAACGCGTTCGCCGTTGCTTCCGAATGTAACATTCAAATTCATACACCAGGTGAACGTCGTCGTAAAATCGGAGAAACGCCGGCAGACGGTTATTGTAGATTATTCGCTCTCCGATGATACTTCTTCTGGCGTACAAAGGAATACCTGGACGCAACGAGACCCGCTAGCTCGGCTCTTTTTACCGCGCTCCTTTCTCCGCTCGAGAAAGAGGAAATGGAAAGCACAACCGCTAAATTTCGATTTATCAGTCACAATATCCCTGCCTATTCGATTCGTAGAATTTGATGTAGACTCGTCCGAACGTATACAAGACGTATATATTTACAGATTTCGATCGCTGAGTGGCCTTTGGCACCAGCTACCAGCTAGTTCGAAAATTCGCAATGGCTCGATAAGCGTAATTTGAGGGAAATCTCTCAAATTCGCATTGTTCGAAATTTCCAGACTCTCCACGCGTGTGGGGGGGTTCACGCAGATATCGAAAGTCGTGCAAATTCCGCGAGCGAAGGAAAGTCCGCCGCGGGCCGTGTATTGGGAACGCGTGTGTTCTGCGTCGAATTTACACGTGGATAATTTGAAAAGATCAAAGGAACGGCGCGGCTGAATAATTACGGACGAGTGGTCCGCGCGTATCGGAGCACGATCGGTGCCCACGCATCGGCGCGTTGCCATTCAAAAGGTAACGAGCACCGTGAATCATTTTCCTCGGCGAATTCCGCGTGGTGTTTCCCTATTGGCGTTGTGTCCCGGCGTGGCGTGAAATATCGACGCAATAACGCACACGCCGTCCGATAAGACGTCGTTCTAACGGTGTAAAATCTTTGCCGGTTGTTGGGTGACGGGTCGCGGAACGGGCATAAAATGATCGGCGGCCAGAGAAACACACACACACACACACACACACACACACACACACACACACACACACACACACACACACACACATACATACACACGCCGGTGATACACGGGCCGTGGAGGAGATCTCTCGCCGGGATTTCTCACGTTACGCCGCAACACCATATTTTCCCGTGGCTCTCTCGGACGACGTGTTTTCGTTTCCTCGATCGCCCGATGGACGCAGGAGGATACATCGGCCTCGACCATCTTTACGGCGATTTATCCATATGTGAGTAGCTGCAGGAGGGGAACAGGGTGTGCGCGCGATACATCGCGTTCACGAGCAGCCGTGGCTCGCGCGTAATCTCGCCTTCGTACAGTCGAGCGCGAGCGCACACCGACGTGTTTCCATCCGCATAACCTGGTAACCTGTCCGACAATTCCGTTTCACGAACGGGCGTGCAGAGTTGGACGGGCGTGCACGCGTTTCCTTCGCTCGTGAATGTGTCTCTTACTCTTCGCCACATTGGTGAACACACCCGAGTCTTCCAGCTGTGGTGTGCGCGCGTGCCTTCCTGCTACCGCTTCGGCCAGCGCCGGTTCCCGTTGCCAGGAACATTTGCAGCCGCATACGTATGAGAATGGTCGAAAAGTTCTTTGAACCTTCTGCGCCGTTATCGCCTCGTAACGAGAGATAGATTTTGACATCCTAAAGTGTAAATTTTAAATTATTCCCACTGAAGCAACAACGATCTACGTACCGATTAGTGGTTCAAGTTTCAATAATATCGGAATAACAAAGGCAAAGATATTGAAGCAATTTAAGAGATTATCGGTTAGAGTAGTTTTTGCTACAAACTAGTAGTCGGAACACGGATGAATTGAACTGGGATCTGAAGGTTGTCCGTTGTCATCGTCGTAATTAAACGCTCTATCTAGATCTCGGCAAGGTTGCGTTAAATCAAGAGTGACGCAGGTCTGGTGTTATCGACTGTTTCTTCATCCGTCTCTCTGTTATCTCGCGTTCTTCCATCAAAGACGCATACCCTGCCACCTGACATACGTCATTGATCCTGACGAAATATATAATTCGAATTCGAATAACTGTAATTCAACGAAGGACATTGCCACGGTTCGATACATTTTATCTCCTTTGCAAGAAAATTGTTTTATTGAATTGAAAAAATGGTTCAAAGATATCAACCGACGATACGTATAGTTGTTATCCACTTTTATCGTTCGACTAGTTATTATTGCTGTTTGATGTCAGCCTCAGAGAATATAGATTAACGAATGACGATTGTTCTCGCCGACCGCGTGTTGCTAACAGACCTCGGCGAAATTTATTTCGAATAATAATTTGTAAATAAATTTTTGAAACATGTTCTTCGGCATTTGGCAAATAATGGATTTCAATTGATGGTACGTAGCTCTTTTGGCCAATTAGAGGAATTTGAAACTATGCGAATAATTGGGATAACAATAAATCGAAGAACTGATTATTTGAGAAAATAGTATTTACTTGATAATTGAAAATTTGTCTTTGAAATAACGTTCAAAATAAATATCGAGACACTCAAATGAAAACAGAAGTAATCAAAATTCGTCTTAGCTTTTAATAGGACTCGTTCCTCAAACATTTATTCCGTTAATGAGACATTAAAGTTAAAGTTGCAAATGAGAGTCTCTCTACTGATGACAGAGACGGGAGAGGAGTAAATACTTGTTACAAATGTATGGTCCAAATTTCTTCTCGTCATCAAAACATCGAGTGATATCCATTTGAAGACTTGAGTCTGTAGATAAGCGTAGCAACTATGCCATAGTCGCAGAATAAGAAATAGTTATACCTTGAGGAACTAATTATTTCTATCAGAGTTGAATAACAAATAAAGATGCTGGCACATAGCAAATGATTCATTTCATGGAATGATAAATCATTTAATTGGAAATAAATTAATTGAATTTCTATATGAAATAATAATATATACACAAGTGCACGCGTGCTCTGAGAATATTCAACACCGATTTACTCGAAAAAATTTTATTCTTCATTTTCGACTTATTTTTCCACGTAGAATCATTTCCTCTTCGCTTGTACTATTGACACGCCCTCCATAATTTCCTTCTATTTTACAAATAGATTATTTTTGAAATAACTTCAAAAAATGATGTTATTTGATAATTTTTCAAAACGCCCAAGTCTGGTGGCTAATCGGTTGATCGGCTGATCGACCGTTTCGTCAGGCGTCGTGTGCCAAAGCGCGCGAGCGCTTTTTCCCATGGCTGACAGTGACCTCGTTGTCCATCGTCGGGACGGGGCAAGGCGTCTGGCATCGGTGACAAATAAAAGCGTACGAGCGTGTTGCCGCCACTAGTACGGCATCCGCGCACTTGCAACCCCTTTCGGCGACACGGGCCGGACGAAACGAAGCCATGCAGCACACGGTTGCATTCTGCGGATCTAGTTAGCGAGTCTCTCGAGGGCTTAGCCGTTGTGGAACGCGCGGCGCGACAAGCTGCTGCCGGTTTCGCGAACAGGCCGCGACGCCTAATCCGCAACAGAGCCACGCGAATAAATCGTTCGAGGCGGGATCGCGCGCGATCCGCGAGCGCGCACGAGACACGCGCCGCCGCCGCGCGGAATAAATTACACGCGTTTAAAGCCCGTATCGTGGCGTAATGCCTGTACTCCGCGCTGAAATTATC
>KQ435729.1:2103648-2137090 GCA_001276565.1 Melipona quadrifasciata | reverse complement strand
TGCAAAAACAAACGCGTTTTTCTTGCG
Source organism: Melipona quadrifasciata (assembly GCA_001276565.1). Classification (NCBI taxonomy): domain Eukaryota; kingdom Metazoa; phylum Arthropoda; class Insecta; order Hymenoptera; family Apidae; genus Melipona; species Melipona quadrifasciata. Next base: position 2,137,063 of record KQ435729.1, on the reverse strand, counting down.
CGATCAGCCGTGCACGTACGTACGTACGTATCGAGCTGCTCGCCGGTCAAGTGCTTGCCAGGGTCCGGCTGACGTCATCTCCCGGCGAAGATATATTCGCGTCGATTCAGCCAGCTTTATAATCGTTTGCGTTTGATTAATACCCCGGCCGCGCTGCTCCGCGTCGCATGCGCGAGTTCATGGACACCCACGTTGAATTCAGCTGGTGAGGCGAACGTCCTGCCCGTTTTACCTAGGCGTGGAAGTTTTCTCTGCCTCTGCTCGCTCGGATCGAACCTTCTCGTTGCCTCTCGTCTTACTTTCTTTCTTTCTTCTCCTTCGACACAATTCGCCGTCGCTTTTTGCCAGGATAATCATCGAGGCGGTTAGCGTGATTCATACTCTATAACACGCTGGAACGGAGTATCATTATACGGTGGCAGAAATGAGAAGAGCGCGGTCACGAGTCGTTACGAGCCAATTTGCAGGACCTGCTATTTCGATCGATCGGAGTCGGGACAAAAAGAAAAAAATAAGAAAAGAAAAAAAGAGGGAGAAAAATTCGTACGTAATGGTAATCGGTGCGAATCGAAAGTTGAATTTTCTTGAAATTAGCCAGGATCCTCGTGGCGGACGTGGCGGACTCGCAGAGTTGCGAATCTGGTTTTTCTCCTCTCGCAGCAGGACGTATTAGCAGCCGTCAGCAATTACGCTCCTCGTAACGTCGACCGGTGCGAAAGCCTCGTCTCGTCGAGAGTAAATCGGCGCGAAGTCAATGCCCCGTCGCGGTGAAGGCACGTTCGTAAACTCGAGGCGAAAAGCGGTGGCCAGAGCCAACGATACCGCTTGAGATAAAGGTGCGAATGTGTGACACGCAACGGGTAGTGCGAGCGTTGTTCGCAAACCGCTGGGATTTAAATGAATACAAATTGCTCGGGCATCGCCACTTTTCGAACGTGCCCGACGAATCTCACTCATAATTGGAGGATTAAGTCGGCTTTTTCGCACCTCTCGCCGGTCGAAATCCCTTCCGCGTGTGTGTACCGTCCGTGTCTTCTGAATCGTAATTATTCCCGTAATAAAATAAATTCTGACGTTTGTTTTTTCAAACGTGTCTACGTCACACGGTGTTGGTGTTCAGCGATGCGTAGGCATTATAGCAGACATTCGCGCGTTAACGTTAGAATTTCTGTTCGTCTAGCTTGGGTCGTAACGTCTCAATTTTCTCGAGGCTCGTACCTGACTGGGATCCGCGAACGATCGATTTTTCACAACGGATCGATAAGAGGCTGTTATAATCCGCGTTTGCCCGGACGAGACGAAGAGAAGGCAACCGTTCATGCAAATACAAAGGCAGATACGAGGGAACACGGTCCACGAAGCAAGGTCCACGCCGGAGGTACGCCGGTATCGGCGTATCATCGTTATTTGTACACGGCCGCGTTGCGCCCCGGTGTACAATCGCCGCCGTTCGTACCGTTATTTAACATTATACGGAACGACCCTCAAAGTCTCGAAGCGGGCAGATACATCGGGCAGAATCACCTACACGTCCGCTCTCGCGTCCCGAATGCATGTCAGCAGCGCGCGCCTGCCTGCCTGCCTGCCTGCCTATCGTTCGTATCCATCTGCGTTGTAGGACACGGAGCTCTCGTGTCGATTCTCGCTCCGGTTTGCCCGCTACGCGGTTTGCTCCAGACGCCAACCTCCAGCCGATCACCCGGCGTTGCTCGGGTCACGAGGTGGATCAATCTCACGGTCAGCCCGGTTTCTCTCCCGGTTTCTCTGACTGCACGCTTCGTTCGCGATTTCAGACTGTGTGACACACTGCCGTAAATATGGCGGCGAAGAATGCGGCCTGGAGGAGCGTGGTTCCGGTACGGTGAACCGCTGGACTTTGCGCGGACAACTCGATCGGATAAGCTTTCAGAGGCAACGACACTCCTCGCGGCGAGAGGACGTTCCCACTCGGGGGGGAGGAGGGAATTTTTGGTCGTGCTGCTGTCATACGATTCACGCCGTTCGTAAATCGTAACGTGCCACTTACGCGGCATTTATTCACGAAGGGAATATTCTCTCGCGGGTTAACGACACCGCGGTACTCGATAGTCGGTAGTTTATGGTATCCATCATCACGCATGGTCGTTGTTGATGTTCAGTGCCGTGGTATCGTTGCGCGGATAACTAGTCGGCGGACATTCCAATTCATCGGATCGTGCGGAGAGGTCGACGATGCCAGCAGCTGGTCTCCCGGGAATGGTTGCCGGGACGTAAGACCGATAAACTTGTGATTCCCGCCGATGCTGTACCTGTTCCTTGCCTGATCGTAACGTAGCCTGTGTTCTTTCTAGCCAATTCCGGCTCCAACGACGATACTTAATACTTTCTCTTTAAAACCATGAATATCCATTACACGCGGCTGTCATCTAGAAGAACGACCAGAGCCGTTTAACATTTTTACTTTTGCGTACACGTTGATTTCACACTGCCCGTCCCGTGACTAAACCGTGACTCTGGCGTAAATTCTCAAATTCAGGTTGGCTCGGGTCTTCGAGCGGGTCTTCAAGCGGGAAATCCGCGTCACAGCGAGCGTTCAACGTCCTCCTCGAGAATCGACGACATTTCAGGCTCACCTTGATTCCAGCGTCGTTCGTTCTCGTCGTTTTCTCCAGGAAAGAAAACAGCACGGTGTCTGCCGGGGTGGCTGGCTCCTACTCGTCGCTGTTAGGCGATTACGTAACTGCCGCGAATACGAACGGAACAGCTTCCAAGGCCGGGCCTAGAGAAACACGATCGTTAAACCTTCGAAGGTGGTATTTTGTCCGCCAACCCGTTCGGTCGGCCTCTCGAGCCTGCGGTGCCTCGAACGAAAGTTAATACTCCAACTCGCCTATCGTCGTGAGAATGCCCGATGAATGATGCATTCAATTTTCATTCTCACGCGAACTTTGATTCCTCTTCCTCCTTCCTCACTCGGCACCCCCCCTCCCCTCCTCCCCTGTTCTACGCTCGGCTCTGTCCTCCCCGATTATTTTCTGCAAAGAATGTGCAAAATTATACAACATTTGTACAAGTATACACGTGTACGATTCGACGTTGCAACTCGTTCGAATCTAATTGACTTCCGAGTGTTATTTATAGACTTCAGGTTTGTAGCTCATTCCTACCTAGAAATTTTGCAGTTCCTGGAAGATTTCAAGGATTTGTTTGTGTGTTTTTTTTTTTTATGTTTTTCCTTTATTGTGAATTTTATTGTATCGCCGAATTTCTTTATAATTTTTTCAATCACCTAGGTCCAGTAATTAAACGAATCGATTTTCCGATCCATCTCTCGGCTATCTTCTTCCTTTCTGTTTCATCGAGACGGTTCCTCTCAAAGGACTTTCGCCAAATCTCGGACTATTCGTGAATCTCAAATGCCAATTAGCGCGCTTATCGTCCCGATACGATTGTTCGTTGATAATTCAACCGGGCCCCTCCCGTCGATCACCTGCGCCGGCCGCGATTTTGCAGAGCGACCGGCCGACAAAGTGGATTTTTGCACGTAGCCGCGATAAATCCGCGGAGAAACGAGGATCTGTAATCTGGCGACCTGGGTTATCTCGTCGCCGGCGTCGACGCGGCGCTTTTGCCGAGTCAGGGCCCGATCCACCGCTTCCCTTTTTCGGGCCTCCTCGTCGAGGAATTTCGCAAAACGCGCGTCGCGTAATCTCGCTCTCGTCGCGCCTCGTGTTTCTTCCCGGCGAGGGAACCCGTCTGGAAGAATAGCCGGATGTACGGTGCGCGTACCTCATTGTCGAAAAGGGAAAGCGGCGGTAAAATGGAAACGTCAGAACGAAGATTTATGGCGGCTCGCAGGTCCACTTGCTGGTTTTCTGCTCGAGAGGACGGACCTCCGAGAACTTCGTTCTTCTCTTTCCTCTTCTTTTTTTTTTTGCTCTCTCCGATTTTTCACGAGTAAAGTGGACGTTGGATCCAATTCTCGTCGTAACCGGGGAGAAGTCATTTCGATCTGTTATTCAAAGTTATAAATCCAGTGGCGAGTCAGAAATTCTCAGTGAATAAATTTCACTTACGAATCAACTTTCGCGCCGTGTGATAGGTCACATTCCGATAGATTAGGCGGCTTCTGTCGAAAAGTGTTCCGTGCGTAATTTTTGTGCTCGCGATTTTAGACCAGCGCGCTGCTCCAATTGCCTTACACAACTGTACGATTCTGTTTATGTAATAAACGCGACGCAGATCGCAGAGGCGTGGAAACGGTGATTACGTCTGCGCGCGGCAGGATCAATAAGGTTTAATAAGCCTAATGGAGAGGAAGTTCCCACAGGAAACGTCGAACTGACCGGGCTCCTGCAACCGACTCTTTCCTCCTCGATTTCAAGAGTTTCTTCGTGGTTAATTGCGCTTCGAACGAAGCGCAGTACGCGCAAAGAGGAAACGAGCAATGGACTCTTTGGAACGCTTAACAGTTCACGCATGGTCGGTCCCTCGAGTCGCGTCTATTGGATTTCGCTTATATCGAGGCGCGGGCCGTAATTTATTCAAGCGTTTCGCATAGAAATATCGCGGTGAATCGTTTCAATGGCGAGTTGCCAGCGTAGAAACACCTGCTTTCATCCCTGTAATTATCGCCGGGGCAGCTTCTCTCCTCGACGCGTTTCGCGTCCGACTCGTCGCGATAATATTCACGTTCGTTGAAGTTGATGCGTCATCAACTTTGCTCGCTTCGAAAATGGCGTGCGTACCTCGGAAGTCTAACGAGCGTCGAGCCAAGACAAATGAAGTTTTCTGTTCTCCGAACGAAGCGCGAGGATGTCCGAGACTTTTCGAAATACTCGTAATTAAACGACTCGGCTCGGCGGTCCTGAAGAGTTCGTCTTCAATGGAAATTGAAGAACGCGATCCGATGATTTTACATCGTCATGGTTGTGAGGCCGGTCTTTATCATCGTCTTACCGTTTAATTCAATACTAGAACCAGCGGCCAAGGTGTGAAAATTGCAGCAGAAAAATTAAGACGCGAGCAAAGAAATTTATGACGCGACGACAGAGCGGTGTGATCGGGTCTCTAAAAATACGCCGTTATAAGTTGCGTAAAATTTCTATGGGAAATTACAATCATTTCGACCGCTTTGGCGCGGCTGTAGCGTTGAAATAATTTCGAAAGAGAACGCGCGATCACGAGCCAGCTCTCGAGCTTTATTTATTGAAACACGACGGGCGATGTGTACGCGAACCGAACGATTACAATAAATTACATCGTCCCGCGAAGACAATGCCCGTGGAAGACTCGGCGCGGATAGGCTCGACGCGATCGGACGATTCAATGCGATCGGGGCTTAACGCATCCACGGACTCTGCCCGCCGCGGAGATTTCATTACGGCGCTGTGTTCCACCAACGCGAAGGAACGAATCGTTCCGCTGATTATAGTTGTTAAAATTAAATACCACTTTATGATTTATAAATTACTTTGCCCCTTAAAAGGCAGAAACCCTCTTCTACGATCCCTCGCAACGCAGAAACGTGTTTCGCGCACCAACGTCTTAAACGCGCCTCTTTTTCCTCCGTGCTTGTGCGTCGAATCGAAGATATAATACCGATAAACGAACAAGAGGAGCCTTTATGCCGAGAAAAGAGAACGGCAGACTGATTGAATTGCCGACGACGCGAACTTGTCCCGTCCCTTGAATACATACCTGCCTTCTTTTAATACACGCGAAATCGAAGTATAATATCGACGAAACGCCCCGTTTCATTTTTCTGCCCGTTCTAAATATAGCTGGCAAATTTGGGCCATTTCGGTGGCTTGCTGACCTTCAACGTTAATGAAGAGATGGATTTTAGAATCGGTAGGAGGTGAAATCGATAGGATTTGGAGTCAGTAGGATTTGGATTGCTTGAATTAGAATTATCTCGTCGCACCGCGCACAAAGACTCGTAATAGAACTCGAACAGCACTGTAAGAGAACTCCTATGGAACTGTACGTTCTTTCCACGTGGCTCGTCGAACCGACTCGATTTCGAAGATTCCAGAAGGTGAGGAACAAGACGCAAACAAGCAAAAAAGAACCACGCGATCGACACACGGCCAATCGTACAATCGCGCGATGACGAAACAATAGACCAATCGCACTTGGAGTCTTCCGCTTAACCGGATGCGCGCCGTTTGACCATGTGTGCGCGCGGCGCGAAATCTGAACGAAGAACCACCCGGCATTCTGGCCGTCGCCTGTTCGGCGAGACCGAACGCCAAGTTTTTCTCGAGCTTCTTCCTAGAAAAACGCAGACGCGGTCTCTCGCGAGCCAACCTATTAAAGCGCTCGAGAGAGTATTTTTTCATTCTAAATTGGCGCGCGCGCGCGTGCGAAACGCACGCACGAGAACCACGGCGGGGTACAGGCGGAACAGGTACGCAGCCAGGCACGTGTCTCTCTCCGCGCGTAGGTACTTGCGCGCACGATGGAAATGGCAGGCCGCATAGCAACTAGTTTCGCCTCATCGGGTGTTTCGTCAGGCGCTCTCGGTCGCACAGCCGCGTTCTCCGTGTTCGATCTTTGATTCGCTGTTGAGACAATGACCTCGTGTCCGATCTAAATTGGCGGTAACGCGATCAAACCGCGACGGCGCATAAATCCGAATTGCGAAACGCTTTCGGAGTAATCGCCGGAGCTGCAAGGGGTTTCCCTTTTATCCTGGACGATCGGCCACGTTTACCGCTAAGTAGAACGATTTGTAAAATCGTTCTCAGAATAATTTACCTTCTCCGGTGGCGGACCAGAGCAAATAGCGTTCCAATAACGCCGGCTCGTTAAACAACCTTCTCGCGTTCTTTGTGCGCCGCGAATCGAACGATTATTCCTCCAAAGTTCCATCGGCGATCTATCCAGTGTTGCTGGGGGATTTTTGTTCGATGAAATTGCGATCGATTCTATAACGAACAGATTATATCAATTGAATTCGGGCTATCGTATTAAAGGTAAATATCGCATTCTTCGTCGTTTGGATAGCTCGTGCTTTTTACCGAAGGAAACAGAAAAAAAGAAAAAGAAAAGAAATTCATTCCTGATTTAACACGGGCAAAACAGCAATGTCGGTTCAGAATTTAAAGAATCGCGGACGCTAGCTAATGTTGGCTGTAATTTTCGAATTTCCACGGAAAATGTTACTTTCCGTAATCTCGTCAGGTTTCTGTCGATATTTCACGGTGTTGGTCGTGCAATACCGTGGGCGTCCGCGACGCGCAATTTGCTTTCACGAGCGATTATTATATAACAATCGTTCTCGAGGTGACCCTTGAACCTCCTCCGTCCAGTCATCCGAAGAGTCGAAGGCCGTCTCGGGGATTCTCGCCGATCGAAGACCCGCTCGCGTAAAATGAACCGCGATGCGAGAGTTGCGTGGGCGATCGTCAAGAGGCAGTTGGTACTTATACGGCCAGCCATTTATTTACGACTGTTGTGTACGCGTGTTCTCTCTGCAGTCTCGGTATCGCGCGTCGATCATTAACGCGGTCTGGTGAGGGGGCTGCGCAGGTTTCGGCCCACGGACAGCGTCTGCCTGTGAAGCCGAGCCGATCCGGAGAGTTATGCGCCGAATTATTTACAGCTGCCAATTAAGCGCGGACGGCCAATTGCCACCAATTAAAATGTCCCGTACCGAATCATTAACGACGACGCGGGGGAACGCTTCCACAAGGTGTTTCCACGAACACTCTGTCGCAACAGAGACAAGTGATTCCGTGCACGTACTATATCGCGGACGAACAACGGACGAAACAGACAACTCGTTAATTCGAACATTGATGCGATCAGATATATTTGTCGCCTCGTTCAACATATAATATAGCATAGGTTGAGTGAAAAGTAATTTCGTATTTTAGTGCGTGAGTGAAAAGAGTTTTTTTTTTGTATATTTTACACGTTTATTTATTAAACCAAATATGTGCCATAAATATGACCACCTCTGGCCATTTTTGTTAAAACCATATAGTGGTAGTCCGATGGTGCAAAGTCCATCAAAACTTCCTAACCAAGCTCTTTCAATTTCTGACGGATCAAGAAATTCGATTCATTAAATTGTTTAGTGTTGAATCACGTGGCAGCCGAACATCGAACTTTTTTTTTTTATATCCAGCCTTCTTCAAATGGTTTGAAACTGTTTTGTGGTCGATGTTTAGTTCCTTACCGATATCATGATTGCCAATGTGCGGGTCTTGCTCAATTTCTTCCATAATTTCATCGATTTTTCCAGTAATTAGTTGACGAAGCAAGATGCACCTTTCCAGATTGGAAATCTAAATTTCCATCAAAATTTCCAGATTGAAAACGTTTGAATCAGCTTTATGACGCACGCACCAATACCGCATCATGTCACAAATTTTATCACTGAAAGTGACTTTAGCGGGGGTAACCTAGAAAATCGGGCCTTTTCAGGTGCAACGCTGATGCAACGAAAATTAGCGATTGGTTGATTTGGGTCACGTGTTTCGTGAAGGGGCGTGGCGTATACCTCGAGTAGGTGTGGCTTTGTCTGGTACTGAGCGATCGCGCCTGTAATTTATTTGCATCGATTCAAACGTTTGCATATCAATAAAATTTTATGACAAAAAAGTCGTCTTCGTTTCCTAGTCAGAACAATTACTTCTGGGCCTTTCAGTGAGACGAATCGTACTAAAATTTTTTTGCAATAAAATTTCAAAATGTATCGATTTCCTTTCTGATTTCGCTCATTTTGAAGATATTTTCAATAATAACTTTTGACTGAACAAACACACTCACCTTTCTGTGCTATCCTGAATTCGTCTATCGGGAGAACACGAAATTACCTTTCTCGTCGCGGCTACTGCGTGTCTTTGTAAGCTTCCCGTTGGAATACCGATTCCCGAAATAGCCCTAGTCAGTAATCAGATCAGTTTCTCCGCACGAAATCGCAGCGTTGTCTCTCACGCGTACTTGCTAGACGTATCCAACTCGTAGATTCGCGTCTGGGTTTCCGAACGCGGCTGACAACCACCCTGGAATCGTAAATCTTGCCGGTTCGACGCACGGCGGCGATCAGTTGAGATTACGTTCCATTAAAGAAGGAGTAACCGGAGTGGTACACTGTTGCTAAGCGTCGGGTAGGCCTCCCGTGTTGCGATGCAATTGCCGGGTAAGCGGGTAAGCGGCGTTTGTAGCTGATTGCAACGAGGAAAACGCGCTCGCGGCGCGAGTTGAAAGGTGAGAGATCGTTAGCTGAGTGGCAATCGATGGTGGGATGGAGCGGAGATGTAATTTCGAACGTTGCGCATCGCGTCGGTATGTAAACAAGCGTCGAGTCTCGGGTACGAGCGCGGAACGAGTTCCCTCCGACCCGAGGTGTGTGCGCGCATCTTTATCGTTTACGGTAAGGTGCCGCCTCGGGCGGGAAACCATCAGTTATTTTGAATATTGATTTTTATGAATGGCTCGGTATCGTCCGGCGCCGAGTCGGAAGGATCGTGTTCCCGTAAAGGAATAACGAGAAGATACCGGCGAAAGATGATGATGGAGAAGTTACGTGGTTAATGGTAGATGAGTCGAAGTTGTTCGGGGTTTTCAGCCTCGGAGAGTACTTTGGTTAACGTATACCGAATACGTTAATCGGTCTCCGATGATTGCACAGTAGAGTCCGTCGTGATTTTAACGAACGCATTTGCGTACTCCGTGCAACGTAGGTAGGGTTCGTAGTACGGACATGAAACGGGAATGAAAACGCCTCGGAAAAGGCGCGTCGAAATAAGAAGGAAAGTTCGGTGGATTACGCCGAAGCGTGAAAAGGGATCAGCTCGGGAAGAATTTGTTCATCGACCGGCGGCAAGCGTTCATTATGCTCGCACTTGGATACGGGATTATTTTTAGTGAACGCGTGGGCATAAATGAGCGCATAAAAATGCGCATACCTGCCAGCTCGTTCCTGCCTGCCTTTGGATCAGCGATCGGCAAGAAAGAGCGGACAGGAGGTGGAAAAAGGGGTAGAACGAAAGAAAGGAAGAAAGACGGGGAGGGGAGGGAGAAGGAGAGAGAGAAAGTGGCTGGGAAGGTGGATAAAAGGAGATACGTGGCGAGCGATCAGAGAGCGAGGGAGAGAAAGAAAGCTGGAGGAACGGCGTACGTATGTACGTACATACATACAGGCTGTTGCGGGTATCGAGTATAAAAGCTGGCCGACGCGTTGGCGCCACTGAAGTATTTTATGCATGCCAGATGAGAGTACTCGTCTCGGATCTGACACTGAACTCACTTCACGACCCACGCCACGCCAGTGCTATCTGCTCACTTTCGAGTCGAGCACCGAATCAGAACCCGTCTTGTATCCCCCGCGTTTCGATTCTCCGACCTCTCTCTCTCTCTCTCTCTCTCTCTCTCTCTCTCTCTCTTTCTCTCTCGGAAAGGTTATGCAAGCGTTTCGTTCCACCGTTCGTATATAGCGCTGGACGCGAATAAATGCTTCTTCGATAAACGAAGAGTAGAATGAATTCTAGGGCTTGTAAAACGAGATATCGTTCCGACTGGGAAGCCTTATTTTGATACGTCCTCGTCCCTCTAAATTGGTACAAAATGGGTTAGAATGGCGTTCAGCGCGTGTAAACGGATTACGAGTTTCGATTACGAACGCGAGAACGACTGTTGCGGTAAGTCGAGAGCTGTCCGGCGCGCTCCGGCCGAGCCGTTCTAATCTAGATCGCCGTGAATCCTTCGGCCAGGAACACTCGCGTCGGCTTGAAGCATCCCGTCATCGGGATGATCCATTCGTTTTTGTTCTCGATCCTGCCACCGGTAACGCGCAATTAACATTCTAATCTCGACGAGCATCGCGTCTGCACAATTGCACGTCCACGTTGGACGAGTGTTCGACACGTGCAGCAACTCACACACACGTTCGTTTGGAACGATGACTCAAAATCGGACGCAACAGCGGTCGCTCGAAATCCAACATCCTGAGTCACGTAGCCGATCTTTTATGAATAAAATCGGGGTCGTGAAAGGGATCCACGATCCCAACGGTAGGAATGCAGCTTCCGGTTCAACACCGAGATGTCTCCGTGCTGAATCACTCGCTCTCCGCTCGGGGTGATTTGGCGTGGCTTTAGTCATCCAGCTGCATTGACTGCGGGCGACCTTGCTTATTGTTACAAAAAGAAAGAGAGAGAGAGAGAGAGAGAAGTGTATTTCGCGCGAATTTTCATTGTTTTCGCGACGATGTCACGATCGCGTTACCCTTCGCTACCGTCTTTGAACGTCGACGCCAGCGTACCACGTTTCACAGCGCGTGATTCAGGGCAATTCGTTCGTTTTCCCGCATTACGATTTTTACCATCAATCGTCCTCTTTTTCTACCGTTCGATCGGCAAACGACAGCATTGCTCCAGTTTCGCGATATTTCTGGTAGTCGTCGAGATAACAACATGTGGGTCGCAAGAATACGCGTCGCCGACTGTCACTCCGATGGATCAAGAACGTCCGATCCATCGAAGGTGTAAATCAAGCCAAACAGCGGTACCAATTCAACGAGTTTTCCGACTCAATCGTCAAACGCTAATTGTCACTAGCTCGTTAAAGTCGAGAAAGAAGAATTTATCTTGTACTTATCACTTCGTACGTATTACATTCTTCTTTTTCCTCGAGAAAATTTACCAGGTCCAGGTAACTCGGCAAACGTGTAATCATGCAACGATCGATTGGTTTGTGCTTGGTTTTTCGGCGTTTGCCAGGTCCTCTTCTAAATACTAGGAGTCTGGAATCGGATGCATCGCATCGCGCACATTGTCACTACCAGCTTGGCGTGCGTGTGCAAACGCAATAGGCATCCGTGCAGTAAACACGTACGTACGTACGCAGTTTTGCGATTGTTCAAACAAACGCGCGGTTTCGGCGAACGTGCATGTGCGTAGACACCGGTTTACAGCAGTTACGTACACGTGCCTAGCTCTTGGCAGTTTCGATAACTATCGTCGCTGTCGCGAGTCCAGCCGGTGCTCGTCCGGTTGCATCGTACGTACGTTGCTAGATGGCTGGACGAGGGAAGAGGCGGCGAAGGTCGTTTCTTGACGTTCTTGGCCGCGTCCTTCGAGTCCAACCTAGTCCCGCCGCCCGTCGATCGCGTTCGTTGATCCACCTTCGAAGAAGCGTAACAGTTTTTCAGCGCGAGTTCCGCCATTCCGGCGATTTTGCTCCGGCAAAAAGATCGGCCGATCTTTCTGCGAATTACGAATTGCCGGTTGTCCCGCCCGAGACATTTCTATACCTTTCGTCGTGTCTGTCCTTTTCTCGCTCCGTTTTCAGTTTCCAACGACGGTGCACAGCGCAGGTACGAATTACGCACGAACCGCGGTACTCGATCCTGCGTTCCCATCCCCCTCGAACCGGATCGCGTTCGTGCTCTCATTGCGTGACGCGCCGACCGAGTTTACCGCCGATAGGACGGATTTCCCACTCTGTAATAACGAAACACCAAGAGTGGTAATTTCAATAGAGAGCTGTAGTTACCGAACGCTTCCAATTCGCGATAATAAATAGAGATTAATCTCGATTACTTTCCCATTTCTGTTTCAGGTACGTACGAGAATTTCTTCCGTCCGAACTCGTTCAGACTGCCAGTCGACCATCTTCGATCGGGTAACGTACGTTACGCATGTATCTGCTACTCGGAGACTGGGCGAGACTGGAAAGAATTCACGTTCAATTAACGGAATCGAAGTTCTCCTCTGTCGACGACGATCGATTATCCTCAACCGATCGAGTTACTCCAACTTGTCGGGCCGTACTATTAATAGTATATGAGTTCTGCTCTCTATTGGAATCTCCTGGAATGTGATTCAGGACTTTCACTGTCACCTTCTTGCTCACCTGAAACTCGTAGACACGCGAGGCCTGGTCCCCAGAGAGTCTCCTTTGCCACGCAGCTTCTTCTTCGTCCCACACACCTCGCCCGTTCGATCCATCTCCGACGAATTTTTCCCCTTTCCGTCGACGCTCCGCTCCGGCCGTCACGAGAGCCGAAGACGCCACCAGAAATTTTTACAAAAAATATCTCGTGCGTATCGTGCGAGCTCATGCAGATTCCGCACGCACGTCGTTGCGTGTTTGAGTTTGCGTCTGTGTCGCTCCGATTGAAATCGTAATTATTGTCCGTCCCACTCTCGATTCCCGACGACGATGCCCGCACGATCGACCCGTGATTTCTTTTTTTTTTCTTTTTCTTTTTTTGCCACTTCATGGGAACGAAGAAATCGCGATTTCACGGCGCTTTTTTCCCGCCCGGCACTCGCTTCGCGAGATCGATCGGTTCCTCTCTCGGTTCAGTCTGTCGCGTTCGTCTTGTTTCGGAGAACAGTCACGGATCGATTTGGCGAACGATAGGGATCAATGTGGTATAATCGGGTAGGATAAATCGAATTATCCGGACGGGTGAATTGATTCGAATTAGCGATCTTCATCGTCGTCGTCGTCGTCGTCGTCGTTCTCTTTCTACAAATATATCGTCACGAGCGGATCTCGTCGACACCGAGGACTGCGATTTTTACGGTTTCTTGCCGGAGCGGTGAATTCAATTTGCTCAGTCTATTGATACGTGATACGTTCTGCTCTTCTTTTCGCGAAATATTTCGCTTCTTGCATGGCCGTCATCGTCGACGAGGTAGAGAAACTCTCCGCTGACACGAGAACGTCGCGAATCGAACGAGCGGTTTTTGCACGGCGACCTTGGATCTCGTCCTCGTCCGGAGACCAGCGCCGAACAATGCCGAATGTTTGTACATGGAGGACTTGCTCGAGTCATCGTGTTTTGCAGCGAACGTCGGCGAACAAGATCCGGGTGTTTTCACCGGGGAATGGCGTGAAATCGTTCCCTGTGGAATTCCTCGGTCGAATCGAGGGAGGGAGAATGGAAAGAAACATCCACGGGTTGGTTGGAAGTTACAAAGTTGACTTTGTAATGACTCCCCTCTGCTTTCCGTGTCGCCCAACGATTATTATCCCAGGAGTGTCTTCGCGCTATTAAGCGAACGCTCCGCGTAGATCGGTTTCTCCGCTCCGCGAGAAACTGGGAGGAAACTCGCGCCGGCACGGCGTGTTTAAAAGAGAAACGGAGTTCATCAGCGCTGGCATGCGATAATCTGTAACAGTCGATTGCCGGAGCGTGTTGTTGCACCCGGTGCCCAGAAGAACTCGCTCCCTCTCGCTTTCTAAGCGCGGACGCTCGCGGTGTCACGTGCGTGAAACGGAGCACTCACGTGTATCGTGGAATCGTTTACGGAGAACGCGGGATCGTTCCTCGACTTTGTCCTCGCGGACGTTTGTTCGTTTTCCTTTTTTCCGCAGTTTTCACGGCGCCGCGAGTGTCGCGATCGACACGAACCACCGATCGGACAGTCGCGTGCAAGCACGTCGTTTCGAGTGTCCGATCGGAGACTACTCGAAGAAGTGTCAGTTGCCACCAGAAGATCTGGTGGGAATATTTAACGTTTTGCTCGAAAGAAGCCCTTGGAAGAGGCGCTCGGAACGAGCAGTCCTTTCGAAGGCGTCGCGTTTGCCGGTTGCGGCACTGATCACTCGGTGCCGATAACGCACGCCCGTATTCCAACGTATTCGAGCCGTATTCGAACTTTATTGTACCGGGAACGTCATCGTTTGCCGATTCGATTCGTGTCCCTGGGTCGTTTCCTCGAGCCGAAGGCTCGGACCCTTATCGGGACGCGCGTGCGTTGGAACTTTCGAAGGCGACGCGTTCAAAGCCTCGAGGTTGTTAGCGTTCGATCGTCCTCTCTATCGTTATCGTCGCGCGTAGGCGGGACTCGCGTGTCGAAATAATAATCGCGTCGTAAAGACTCGACGTGCGAGCGACGGCAGGCAGGATTTCGTGACTCGAGCCACGAGCGAAATGCGAAAATCAACGTCCAAGCTGGCTGTGTGATTTCGCGGTGATCGAAATCGCCGCGTGCAACAATCGCGCCACGTGCTGCGAGATCGGTGAAAGTATGCGTACGACCGCGGCGCGCACCGTCCGTCGTAAGGTGAACTCCGATGTCGGACTTTAATTATCCTCGCGTGCAGCGTCGCTCGACTTGGCGAGACTCAGGAAGGGCCGTGGCAGGATACGGTCACGGCTTTGGGAACGTAAACCAGTTCCCTCGAAATCGACCTTCTCCGACCACGTACCGCTGACCGAAGATGTCGCTCGATGACCTTCGCCTCCGGAACCGTTCCTCCGGCCGCTTTCGTTTCCAGTTTATTACGCCGGATTCTGTCGCCTCATTGTCACTTTACGGTGCGAGCGGCTCCTCGCTCGGCGCGTTTCGATTTCGTAAGACTCTCTCCTGTTAGCTCGAGAGGAATGTGCGACTTTTACTCGTACCCGTGTGTTTCGTGTATACGTAAATCGAGTCGGTCTTAATCTCGCCCTTTTATCAAAAAATGTACTTTGGAAGTCGAATTTGAAAGCGGGTGAAAATTTCTTCTCGCTCGAGTTACTCTTTCCTCCCGTAGATTTCGGACGAGTTAGACTCTTTAGACAGGTTAGAAACGCAGTTGGACAGTCGGCAGTCGATTCCGCGACGCGAGCTGGAAGAATTGAATGGCATTCTTGATCTCGTGCCACGAACCACCGAGCTAGGTGCAACGCGCCACCGCTGTGTATCTGGGTTACGTTGCACAAGCGTCGTTGTGTCTGGTGACGTGTGTGCCGAGCAACCATTCTCAGCAGCGCGTAGCGAACGAGATGGTCGATGGGTTCTCCGCTGCGGTCTCTCCTCGTGCGAACCTGGCCTGGTCGAAGACCGAACGCGGATTGGTCAACCGGGATCGGTAACCGGTATTTAGAACGGCTCCATTGTCTCGCGAACGCGGCGAGTTAATCGCGAGCAGTTCGTTTATCGAGCATCTACCATCCGGCAGCGATGAGATGCTGCCCGGGCGACCGTGCGGCGATGACTGTACGATGGATTACGAGAGATATCGTTACGAATGGGCCTTTTCGACCGTAACGATTTCATCACGGCGCGAATCGCCGTTTCGCGTCACTACGCCGCTCAATTTATCAAGTTTCATTAGCCCACCGGTGCTCGTAATAACGATGGGAATGCCAAGCATTCCACTCGTCGTTCCTCGTACCGGTCGACGATTTTATCCGGAACTCGATACCAGCTAAACGACGAACCTAACGAACGCAATCGCGAGATCTTTGCTCGTTACTTCTCTCGAATGATCGGAGAATTTCGAGGTCTTGAAGTTTCGAAACGACTTCGCCCCCTGCTGCCCCGGATCGCTTTCTACGATTTCGTGCGTCGATTTCCAACACAGTGTGGCGGCATGGTAACGTCGGTGGATAAAAACGGAGCTTTAATTAAGATCTATCATTTTAGTGCTTCGTTAGAAGAGGGACAGACCGTTTTCGATGCTCGCGACCAATCTGCGAAAGAAAGTCCCGATGATTCGCGTTTCGATCGTTCGTTCTTGCGACGAATCAGTCGAGCCTTATCATCTTGTCGGGAAGAAGAGAAACTTGTTCGTTAGTATCGAGACTCCTTTCTTAGCCGCTCGCTACTCCTTCGTTTTTGTTCGGTTATTAGCGATACGTGGTAGCGCTCGCATGGTAGCCGGCGATGAATTTCAATTCAGCGGCGAGCGCGTGACGCCACTTTCGTCTCGGTTACATCAACCGATGGTTTGGCATTGAATTCGATCGATTCGGTCGATCGTTTGTTTCCCGCGGGCGATGATAAAGCACGGACGAGGCGTGGACATAGATAAGGAAGCGAGTAATGCGTGCATACTTGCTCGCTTACGTCGCGCCGAGGAAACGAACAAAGAGAAGAGGATAAAGAGATCGCGTGGTGTTGTCGCGTTCTGTACTAAATGGAAAGACACGCGTGTACCTCGTGCATTGCGATGAAACTTTTGTAAATACTTTTCACACCTTTTCCGGCGGGATATTTGAAATGACGGTTGCCCGTAAGACATACGCATTATTTATTAGAACTATCATTATAGAAGTTTCCGAAATAACTTGTTAGTTAGTAAGTTTTATTCTTTCAACGCTATGACAGTACGACTGATTTCAGATTTTCATACTTTGTCCTCTTGTCAAAATTAATATTAATTTTCGTTCGGGAACGTAATTGTATGAATCTATTTGTCATTAAATCAAATCAAATCATTACAATCATTAAATTAAATAGATGAATTGAACAAATATCATTAAATTTATATTCAATATAATCACTTGCTTATTTATCTTAATATTTTCGTTAACAAAAGTATTTATTAACGACACTTTAACATTATCTTTCAAGTGTAACGATTGACAAAAATCGTCACACGAGGTTCCAACGGAAAGAGCAAACTTTTAATCCAAATATCCACCCAGTTTATTTCTTCGACTCGATCGAAATTAACAAACCCCCAATCATCTCGAGCGCAGGCAACCCCACGTACGTTTTCTGTTGCAACGACGAATAGCGTGGCTGCCGGGCGCGGCGCGGATCGAGGGAACAAGAAAAGAGGGATTAAGCGGAGTACACGGTGTCGAGCTCGAGGTTCCGTACGTGAGGTTACTACCAACGACCATAGTCGTTCTCCTCTTTCGGATTTTCTTCTCTTTCCCCGAGCTAGCGCACGCTTGATCCTCGGTGTTATTACTCCTCTCGCAACGTACGCTGTTTATTGCGTCTTGAGAGCGGAGTCGCGACATCCGAGTCGACCGCTGCATCTCCAAAATCTAAAAAATGAAGTCGCGAGTACTGCGCCGTGAAAGAGAGAGGACGCGACAGGCCGGAAATGTTTGCGGGGTTCCCGAGCAAAGTCAGGTTTCGGCGTCCCGATCGATCGTTTCAAATTTTAAGGAACCCTGAGGATCGAAGGAATCCTTTTTGGAAATACTTTGTAATCGACCAGTAGTAAATTCTCGACCGACAAATTACTCTACTCGATATTTCTTTGAGAGGAACCTGGAAGATAACGAGTATCGCTGTGTATCGGCAGATTTTCTTTCGGATCTTCTGCCGAGCACGAACCGCGCCACGTTAGATACTGGGAATGGAGTATCGCTGGCTGGAGCATGAGATCGATCACGATTTCCGAGATGACCGTCATTTGCTTCTATAAATCCATATTCTCGGACACTAAGAGGATAGTCCGGAGGATAGCCGGCTAGGCTTCCCGAGTCGTGAAAGAAACGCAGCACGTACGAAGAAAGATCGATGGTTCAATTGGACAGTCCGTGCGCGAGACGATGTAAAGACGCCTGATCAGGCTAAACGAAACTGCGGCGCACGGTGGAGCAGCGGTTTCATGCAAACGTGAATTATGCATACGGAGGGAACGCTGCCGGAGGACTGTGTACGAGTGAGTCTAGATACGGATTAACCACCGTAAATTCCCCCGAAGTCATTCGCTCGTCGGTCCGGTCGACCTCGAGAGAGAGAGAGAGACAGAGCAAAGACGAGACGAGACGAGACGAGACGAGACAAGACGAGAGACGTTTTGCTGGAGCAGCAGCGATCGAGGAGGATTCCACGGGATAATCCTAGTTGGTAGCGGCCGACCTTGGCAGGGATCCTTCGCATAGCCGTGCAAGTCGCGTGCCCTACGAGTTGCCCCGAGCTCTGACGTCATTAAGTGCGACAGGAATGTTAAAAGAACGAAAAGAGGGCTTCTCTCTCTCTCTCTCTCTCTCTCTCTTTCTCTATCTATCTATCTATCTCATCGCGAGGCCGTGTATACGCGCTATTAAATTTCCTGCAGCCGAGACGCGAAAAGTTTTATCCGACCCCTCGCTGCGACGCGGCATCGAAGTATTTATGACGAGCGTCGCTGCCGTCCTCTTTCAATTTCCCCGTTCTCGTTTTGTCCATTCGACGAGATCTTGACTGTGGGATAGAAAGAGCCACCTGATCGTCGTCGCGTGTCCTCGAGCGACCGTTCTTCTTAAATTTGCATCGCGCTTACGTTACGTTCTCGATCGATCGTTTCGAAACGAGCTATTAATCTGTCCCTGGAGCGAACGAAACGAAGTAGGTCGAGGCGTCTACTGTCACTTTTAAATATTTTAAATTAACTTTTCGTCCGTCGCGACGCTTACCGATCGATGGAAGAGACGCGTCTCGCGAGCCTTCGAGTTCTCCGTTTCTTGATGTCGGATCTCGCTTCTCAAACCTCGAGATCTCCGCTCCGGAAACACGGTGGGTACTTTCGCCGCGACGACACGCTTTGGAAACGCACCACTGTCGCTTTCGTTTCGACGTTTCCCCGAACAAGGACGATCCGCGTGTCAAAGAACAGAGCGCAACGAGTCGCCAAGTGGCTGTCGAAAGATCAAACGGTCTCGTCTTTGTCTCCTTTGGCGCAAACGAGTTTCGCGTCGACTCTCGATCAATTCCACTATCTTCACGCGGAATTTGTGTTTTCTTTCGTTACGTCGACCTGGGGGGATCGAGGCTCCCAGAGGGAGAAAAAGATAATCTCGAGAGTCGGTAAAATCCGCGAGCCTAGCCGAACTCTGGCGGCTTCCAACAATTTCGAATTCTTTCCCACGGGAATTCCATAACCGTCGAAGTTAATTAAATCGGCGGTAGTAGAAAGTGTGTGTGTGTGTGTGTGTGCGTGGAAATTTCCTCGACGCTATCCGAGGCATTTCGATTACCTAGAACGGGATGCTCGGCCGAAAATAGCAGGGGGATTCTCGGTGGTTGGCGATCCGTCCGAGCGAGTAAAATTCAACGCATGCGTACGAGAGCGTATCGGCGCATGTTTGGCAGGCGGGAATCCAGCCGGAATCCGTCGGATAGCGATCGTGCGACGTTACGCGATCGTGGCTGATAGCTGGACCTACCCCGCGAGGAATCTGCCCGCGCGTTCAATTTCCCGATGGTGGGCGCGTGTGGTCTCCCAATCGCCCGTATCTCGTACACGTAATACGACATGATCGTCGATGTAAAGATTTCGCATTTGCGAAAGACCTCTCCGAACTTCACAATCGAGTTCCGAACGAGTTTCAGTGGGAACTATCGCGACGAGAATCGGCCGATGGCTCTCGCGATCGCAGGCAGATTCTGCATCCTCTCGGGCACGCATTCCCGCGTTCGCTCTCGCGTCTGACCGGCTGCTCGGCGAGACTGGAACGCCGAGGCGATCGCCAAGGAAAGTAACGACGAGACAGGCTCTGCGTTAACCGGATGATTCATTGCCACGAGCAGCCGCGGGGCAGCCTCTCTCGGCCGCTTTCCATCGACGCGACGAGCCTCCACGCGGGCGAAACGATCGAAATTATTGCGGCGAAACAGTGGGAACCGCTTTGCCGATTTAACGGTAAAGGCACGTCCGGTACAAGGCGCGGCATCGCAAGCGCGATCCCTCCATCCTTTGCCGCGTTACTTTTTCGTGTGTGACTCGACGGGAACCCGTTGGGCCGAGGCCGTTTGATTTTCCTCTTGCACACACGTTTACAGGCTTCCCGGAGCGATCGTGCGGGAAAGCTCTTCGCGTTCGCTACGTACTGCTTGCCGTGTATGCTCTCGTATACTCGTAACGTATCGTCTATGGGCGCGTTACAAGAACCACGTCCGAGAACCACGTTTATCCTTACGTAATAGAGCGAGGAAACGAGCGACAAACGCGGGACAAGCCGGTCGTGCCGAACAAATGACCGCGATTTATCAGACCTGCGATCTCGGTCGTGTTCCCGCGCTGATTTCAAGCGCGTACTCCGCTCCGTCGGAGGGTCAACACGCCAGAGTCTCGTAATATCGGATATCACTTTCACGGAGAAGAAACCGTGAAACGAGGTCGTTGGCTCCCACGGTATTACGCGAAGCTCGGCTCGGCGTCTCTTCTCCTCTCGCGTTCTCCAGTCAGCGAGGGCGTTAAACCGCGAGATCGTGGTACGTACGTGGCGGCTGGCATTGTTTGATGTTCGATCCGAGGGAGCGATCCTTTCGTATCGAACGTGCGTACTTTGCCAAGCCAGCGACCGAGCGAGCAGTTGGCGTGGGCGTGGAAGTGCACCGTCCCACGGAAACGAATTCCCGTTGTTTGCTTAGCGCGTTCAGCGATCTGTGTACGCGTCTCGTTTGCGATTCTCGGCTGTTCCTCGGCGGAGGAATTTTCGTTGGAAGAGGCGCAGCGCGACGGATAAATTTTCTATACCGTTAAACGCGTGTAGAGGGTAATATCGCCGTATCAGGCCGTCGGAATCGTTCGAACAGTTCGAGTCCACCAGTAATCGTTAATTCGAAGGTGCAGTTCCGATTGATTCGACACGTCCGAGGGCGATTTCCCCGCGTCCGATCCATTCGGCGTAAAACTATCCGCTCGTTTCCTCGCTTCGTGTATAATCACGCGGGAAAGACGTTCCCCGGGGTATCGCGCGCGATCGAGCCTCCGCGCATCGCCGTGCCACCGAAACACACCGAAACACACCGCGTCTCTAACAACGCACAGTTGAAAGATGGCGTGACGAATTATCTCTTTTTCGTATCATCGATTTATTTATTTTACGAAACAGCGAGTTGAAGTATCACTTTGAATAAACTGATACAGCATTGGAAATAATCATCCCGTTTGAACGGTATTTAATTGATACGAAATTTTGTCGATCATATTTCTCTAGTACGTGACTTCGTTTCAACTTCAGTTATATAATTTCAATTTCCTGGAATATTTCCTTCGCCATTTTACAAACTTTCGTAAGAAGCAATGAGAAATTTAGTTTGCGCGAATTGTCCCGAATTATATTTCCCCTTTTGAAATTTCATTAAATTATCTAGGGTATTGTATCGTACAACACCCTATCTACGTTCGTTGTAATTACGCGAAAAAATTATAGCAATTATAAGAAATTTTGCAACTTTAGCTGTTAGCTAAATGTAAGTGTAATGTCCCTTCGCGGGGGACAGTCGCAAAGGGTTAAATTCTTCGACTCTGTAACTCGTACGGCAAGGTTCTTCGCCACTGCGCGCCCATCGATTTCCTTCCAATGTACCGCTACACCGGATGAATAAAGTCCAGGAGATCTTTATCTACGCTGGATAACAGAGAAAGACTCGCGCGGACATCGCTGATTATTTCATCAATCGCGCGCCATCGATATCCAATCTCCCGTCGGGCGTTCGAGCATCGCGCGGAATTATTGCTGATTCGAGATATTCTTTAATCCCCCGGCTACTGGCGTTCTCTCTCGCTCGCTACGTGATCCAATTAGCGATCGCCGGGATGTGAGAATCTGTTGGACAATTAATTTCCTACCGATCGTCGGAGATTATAAACTAGTTAATCTCTCTCGAAATTTTTAATGTACACGTATAATACTTCCCTTTCGATTCGATCATTCGCGCGTGTCGTTCGCCAACCAAACTCCCATTTTTCGCAAACGCAAATTCTCCTTTTTGTCGACGTAAGCAGTTTTGGAGTAGAAATTCGCGATCTCCGACGAGAATCGGAAAATCAGCGAGGCAGCGCGGGATCGAGGGTCACATTTATCGCCTTTGGGGATAATTTCCATCGCAGCGGGCGAGTCGGAACGACTCGGGAGCACGCACACGAGGCTACGCAGGCGTTCGCACGACCTGCCTTCTCGGAAAAGACAAACCCCGGTTATGGGTTTCTGTAAACTCGAACAGGTAATTCCATTAGCGGGAGACCGCGCGCGCGAGAGAGTGGGTGTGTTTGCGGCTGCACCCGCGGGCGTCTGTACGCGCGCGTCAACGGACGCACGTGTGTTCGCAACGAGAGGCATCGTTTTACAGTTAACCCGAGTATATTTTTGCGAGGAAACCGACGCGCGTGATCCTTGGACGATCGCGTTTTAAGGACGAGTCGTTGACCATCTGTGTGTGTGTGTGTGTGTGTGTCGCTTCCGAATACGGATTGCCGCACTGGTTCCAGTCACTTTCGTTTATCGCTCGGTCATTTTACGACCAGGCCCGATGAAAAATACCGGGAACACTTGGAAATTCAGATCGGTCGCGACGATTTCGCGTAATGGCCGAGACCGAGGATAACGATCCACTTGGTCCGTAAATTGTAAACGAGACGCCACGATTCGTTTTCGTTCGAGTCGAACAACTCTGAAAACGACATTTTCGCAGACGATATGACAGATCCAATCCGATTAACGAAGAAATATTCTATTTACCCTGTGTTTAACCTATGTTGTAACCAATAAACCTTACGTACGGCAGTTGGAATGATATATCTATTCCCCGTTGAAACGAACTACCATATAGAGATGCTGCACGCTGTTTAACCCGCGGTGCATACCGCAACGAAACTCTACGAAACCGATGATTTAGCTCCCCTATCCGGCTGGTACAAGCAATTCGATCCGCGCTCGTGGTTCGCGTGTGCCTCTGCAATTCGAATACTTTGTCAGAGGACAATTGTATCGCACGTTGGTCGCCTGACATTTCTGTTCAATTGCGAAATCACCGTCGGCCCCTTATTGTTTCGCGGTTACGGTCTGTCGGAGTGGTTCGCCGTCAGCTTCGAACACGATGGAAACGAGGAGGAAAGGAACCCGAGTTGGCTAAACCTCGGCTGTCCTTGATCCGAATCGAAGACGCGCGGCGTTTCACGATCGCGAGTGGGATTCACCAGCGATTCTCGGCGGCCGGTCACGTATCACTCGCGGCGCTCGCGTCGTTCCCTGGACGTTTCTTCCGAGTTGCTGGTCAAAACACGATCCCTCAATTATCGCAAGAAATGCCGTTACCATGATAATCGCGCTCGTGATCGACTCGCTTTCCGCCGTTTCATCTTGCTTTGCCTTTCTTTCCCCCCTCTCCGAGTTAACGATCCCGTCCACCGTTATTATTTTTGCTCGCGCCCCGCCATCGATCTCGGTGGTTCGATTAAATTGCTCGAAACGCGCTCCCAGGAAGAAAGGAAGTCCAATCGTAACCGTTGGCGCGTAGCTGCAGTTTGACTCTTTTCTGTACGGAACGTTCCTAAAACGTTTGGTCAGTTTAAAAAAAAAAAAAAAAAAATTGTCAGACGGCTAACCGGCACGCGGCAGCGAGTCGGTCGTAAATCGCAAGTAGCTGGGGAAAAAGAGGGACTGGAGTTTGCGAGGTAATCGTGGCATTGAAAGAAAGGAACGGTCGCTTTCCTCCTTGCCCCAGGCCGAAGGAAATCGCATCGCCACGGGACTGGTTCGTTCACGCGACTGTCGGGCGTATTAGGCGACGGCGGCTGCTGGTCGGTCTCGGTTGCGCGATTATTCCGCAAAAGGACAATCGCGCGCGCCCGCAGCTCGGCGGAGAGTCTAGGCTCTGAAAAGTTTTTTTTGAAAAGCAAACGGCACGCCTTGAAAACGGCATTTGAACCATGCAAATCGTCGTGATGGCCTCTAAGATCCGCGGCATCGGGGTCGTGCGAACCGTAAACTCCGATACGGACGTAAAGTAAGACTCGCTTTTCGAGCAGTTTAAAGACGGTCGTGCCGGCCGACTGACGAAGGAACGGGTCAACCTTTTCGATCTGCAAATCGACACGACTCGTAAAACTCGCTCAGTCGGCGTGAACGCCGTGTGCCGACTCCGCGAGAGCGGCTCCAATCCCGTGCAGACTGTAAATCCTAATACTCGTGCGCGGGCGACTGAGGGAAGGGACTGAGGGAAGGGACCAAGGTTCGAAGGAGCCTCGTGAGGTCGTCGTAGGTGGCAAGACAATTTCTTTGTGGGTTCTTCCGACCATTCTTCTCTCCCGGCTCTCTCTTCGAGTCTTTTTCCTCCGTGGACGATGGCGGTGGCGGTGATGGCGGCGGCGACAGCCTTCTTCTGGCTCGGCCGAGAAGCCGCGCGACTCCGGCAGATCGCCTTTGATTTGCGAAACATCAATCTTCGTAATTTATCGCCGGTCGCCGGTCGCCGGTGTGGCAACGTGGCCGCCTATCGACGCGATTCTCCTGCGAGCGAAACGAGCGGCCGCATCGTTGCTACCCCGGACCGACGCGATTCCACCGTCATTTCAGTTACTCGTCGTTTACCGCGCGAATAATCGCCGAGCCATTACGTTGCCCGGCAATTCGCAGCCGGCACGACGGCGTCCGTGCCACGGCGCATTAGTTAAGTAAATTTATTCACCGTTCACCGTTGCTGCAACTGTATTTTCGTCGGGGCCAGCTCGTCCAACGTCGCGGACCACGTTCGAGGATACGGACGACGAACGCCGCCACCTTTGAACTCTTTTGCATAACGGTGACGAATTTTTGGGATTCGCAACGGCGACACGCGAGAAGCGTCGCCTTGAAAGCGATGACAAACGAGTCTCGAGCCGTGCATTTCAAAAGCGCGGTTATTTTGAAACGGGGACCCCGCTTCGAAACAAAACACGCCGAATAATCAGTTGGAATACGCTCGAGTAATTTGCCGCGGTATAATGAGCCAACGAGTCGGAAGAGAGTGGCTCTTCGTTGCAGTTGTTCTTTCGAGTGGTAGGAATTTGCGAGGACCAAGAATACGCGTATATGATTGCCGGCTACCAGGTGGTCCGTGGAGTGACGCCTGGCCCTTACATTCGAAGGATCCGGTCGGGCAGACCTTACCGCGTCTCGGCTTACCGTCCATACATTCCGAGTGCGGGCTGCTTTACGGTGTCCGATCGAAAAATGTGCAGCATTAAGAAAGAAAAAAGAAAATGCCCCTGTGCACGTCAGGGCTCGTTAAGTCACGTGGAAGTACGGTGTCGAGTTTCGACAAAATTTTGTACAGGTGGTCCAACGCGTCCCTCGCTCGTGTTATCGTAAAAATTGTTCAAGGCACGAGGGTGTACGTGTGTGTATGTGTGTGTGTGCGCGCGTGTGTGTGAGAAGAGATTCTTTCCATTCTTTTCCTGAAACAATTCCTCTTGTATCTACCCAACGACGTTCGACGTTCGTTTCCAAACATCCATTTCTGTGTCGAATCGTCTCGAATCGTCGGATGAGCGTCACGATTCGATCCGCCACTCCGGAATTCTCTCACCCCGAGGAGAAACTTCCGAATGCATCGCGGTGACTCGAGCGTTCGCTTTCTCCCTTTCTCCTCCCAGATCGAGTCCCGAACGACTCGAACCGAGTCAGGTACGAAGTCGACCCGAAAGGGTTTCTCCTAGTTTCTCATCCCGGAGTTATCTCTCCTCGCTCTGCACCGCCTTTCTTCCACTCTCGCGAGACATCAGGACGATAATCGTTCGAAGCTGCATAGCTGTCGAGCAA
Organism: Melipona quadrifasciata; assembly: GCA_001276565.1. Classification (NCBI taxonomy): domain Eukaryota; kingdom Metazoa; phylum Arthropoda; class Insecta; order Hymenoptera; family Apidae; genus Melipona; species Melipona quadrifasciata. Next base: position 2,110,875 of record KQ435729.1, on the reverse strand, counting down.
CCGGAGTAAGATTGGTCACGACGGAAATCGTGCTCGTCGAGATCCGGCCTAGGTGGAAATGACGTACAGGGATCGGGAAGAGCATCTTTTCGTGACACGCAATCCGAGCGCCGAGTCGTGCACGAAGACTACGTGTTTCTCTCCTGCCTCGCGCTAAGCCCAAGTCGGCTCCGTGTTTGCTACCTGGCTTGCACCGTTACCTAACCTCCAGCATTAGGACGCGCCGCGTATCCTGCCACGCACGCGTCGATGAGACGCTTGCAAGGGTACGTCTGGCGAACAACAGCTTCTATCGGCGTTATCTTGAACCTTCTGCTCGAGCCAGGGCTCGAACGGCCGGAGATCGTCCACCGTGAAAGACCGCGAGAAGTAGCCATCAACGTGATATCGAGCGTTATCGCCTGAACGAGGTCACGGCACCTGGTACTGGGCCAGCTCGGCCAGGTTGCCCGTCTGTGGATTTATCTGATAACGTCGAGCCATTATCAACGTACTATTTATATTGTCGACGCGTAGTAGCAGGATCCCGCTTCTCGTTCTTTTTTGTATCCGTTTTCGAATTTTTATCCGGCAAACTGGTCTCTAGGGGAAACGCTTGGTAATCTCTTTTCTGCAACCCGCGAATTAAATCGCCGCCTCGAAAGTTTCTCGAAAATTTATCGTTGCAATTACCACGCGTACGCGCGAGATAAAATCATCTTCCTCGTTAAAGTTATCTCGCGCGCGAGATTGCGAGTTGCCGGGCAAGAAAGGTTGTTTCTGGTAAAAGTTTCTTGGCTGGAGGGAGCCGAGTGGCATCGACCAAACGGTGGCAAAAGACTTGCGGGGGAATGTGTATCGATCGGACCGGTACCTGGAACGATAACCTTTGCAACTTGCGCAACCTCGCCCGGATTATACAGCCATTACGTGCGGATACGCAATACTTGTCGGCATAATTACGTCGATGACGGCGGCGGTGTTTCGACGTTTCGCGTTTCGATCGACAAGCTGTAGGTAGGTTCCCCGGCTTGGAAAGGACAATGGGACGGTGGAACCGGGGATTGCGTAACGAGCATTGCCTGTCCGCTGAATTATACAATTAACGCATAACTGTTCCCCGATCGATCTTCTTGGCATCTCAATTGACGGGTACACGTTTTATCCACTCGTGACACGCTACGGCTGCCGCTACTTTGCAGCCAGTCGAAGCTTAAACCCGATACGTAGGAACGTAAATAGAGACGTCGACAGGTACCAGCCCCGGTATAAACTGTACAAACTATGAAGAAAACAGTTCTTCGAAAGTTCGAGGCGTACGAACGAACTCCAGACGCGAGTCGAAACTCCATTCGTCTATCGGGCACGAGGGATCTCTCTCGGTCTTTCTCAATGTATTTTCGATTAAGATCACGACAGGAAAGTTGGCGGCAGGAAAGTCGAGCGCAACCTTGCCGAATCCACGACTTTGCAATTCATAGCGAGAACGATCGCACGCCGAGTGTATCCGAGTATCGATTCGTCGGTGCCTTGCACGGCCCAGGGTCGGAGTCGTGCGAAAGATTTACCGCTCCGTCTGTTTCGTCTCGAATCGGCAATTTCGTTGGAATCGACTCGGCACGGATCGCTCGGCGGCAGACCGGATCTAATTTCCGTTCTTATTAACCTTTCGGCTATTAGAAACTCGTTCGACTCGGTGGATCTCCGGGGGATTAAACATTCGCCGAGATGATTAAACGTTCACGCTATTGAATTGGATCGTGCCGGCGGATGGAAGTACCGTTTACAAAGCGGCACGGCCTATCCGCGGCTGATAATTGCATCGATAATTCCGTAACGATAGAATAAGCGGCGCGACGTGTCTTTTATCGTCTCTTATCTTCGTCCGTTGCGCGGCTGTGGATCGGCTCGCTAATTGGACAATCACCGAGAGTGATTTCACAAAGCACTGACATTTTTTGTCAATCACTTTACAATCGGTTGATTAAGCGATCGTGTCGTGCCAGTTGGATATTGTTGCACGGTCTAATTAAGACTGTAATTGCAGATGTGATTTATCGGCGAACGCATAGGTGTTCTCTCTCTCTGTGGAGAAGCATCGAAATAGTTGCGTATCGATAATTGCCGAGGAAGTAACGAGAGGCTTTCCTCGTTTAAATATCTAGCGGTTAACTGCGTGCAGAACCATATTCCTTTTAAAGCTGTGATTTACGTACGTACTTGCTTGACATTCCACGCGCTGGAACTTGCGCTTCCTTTCTCGTCGACTCCTTTTTCCTCTCTTCCTGACGCGTTTATATAACTGTATCGCGTCTTTTCGTAATTGCGCGTTATCTGGCATGTACATCTGTTCACGCGTTACGCGCCACAGTCGTACAACAGGGCCTTGTCCTTGTTATTGCGCGTCTTGCCATTGTTAACGGACGCAAAATGAACCGTCTCATCGCGGATATCTCTCCTTGTCAAATTTTCCCTCGTTGGCTAGGTTAGCTACTGGGCGAATCGTCGTGGATTTCCAGGCCGAGTGCTCCGCCACCCACGCTTCCAACCTCGGCGGATTGAATCAACGCCGTCTACCTCGGAAGGTAGGAAGAACGTCCCGTCGTGTCGCGACCGATTTTTTTCGGCCGGGCCAGACGATTGCGAAAGTAACCTCCCCGTCCCCCGGCGAGGTTTCCAGCAACGTGCGGCGCCGTCGAGGTGACGTCGAGGTCAGACCCTCGGTGGCCGGATCGTGGGCGTTCTCGAGAGTTGTCTCTCCGACGAGAGCATCGTGCAAACCTAACCAAGCGTCGCTCGGTTATCCTCGGCTGTCCGTTGTTCGCTCCGAGGATTATTCGAGGCCCCGATAGTGGGTCACGCTAGGCGCCGTGTTCGCGGAATGCAATTATATTTTCGCGCTTCAAGGGCGAAAGGAAAGGAGCAGTGCCGACCGTAATTCCTTCGTCTCTCGCCTTCTCGCCGTCTCGTTCCGCTCCTCTGGCGTCTCGTTTCTTGCCTCTTTCTCTCGTTCTTCGTTCGTTCGTCCACGCTGAGAGCACGGTAACGGTAATGGGTAAGCGGCCGGATTTACGAGCGCCGATTCACTGGGATCGCGATGGCATTCGTGGAAATCGCGGGAACGTCAAGTTTCGTGCGGTTTTTGTCGAGCTCGTCGTTCGAACGAAGGCCGCGTAACGATCCCGCCGATAGGGACGAACGTTAATTAGCCGTAAAACGTTTGCCGCCGCTCAAGAAAGAGAGAGAAAGAGAGAGAGAGAGAGAGAGAGAGAGAGAGAGAGGCAGAGGGAGAGAATCGATGAGCCTTCGTTCGCTTGGCGTGCAATTATCCCGGACGTGTAATGGATGTAAGCGTTTGCCCGGCGTCGGGCGATAACGTTCAACGTACAATCGATAAACGCTCTGACGCGCGAACCTCTGTCGCGGAAGGACAAAAGTCGCAAGAAACTGGTAGCAATTTGTTGATCGCCGGTTACGGCTAATCTACGCTGTTGAGCAAATTTCCGTGGTGCCCGTGTGCGAATCGGGCGAATAGCACCGCGCGTGATACAGTCAGAAAAGGTGTCTCGAGCCGAGCGTTTAAATATTTTCCTCGATCTCCCTGAACCTTGGAGATCTCAGTTCCTTGGGTTCCTTTTCTTTCTCTGCTTCTTTCGCCGCGACAGACGCGCAACGCACCAATTTTGTCCAATTTTGTCCTGTGTCCGAGGATCGACGAAAAGCGGCGCAAGTTTCTTTTGAAACCGGCGTAACTTTTTCTTTGGAACGTTAAAAGATCTAACGACGTTCCACGAAGGTTCGTAGATTATCTACGGCGGGGTTAAGGTGACCGTACGGTACCCGCTTTTAAAAAGTATACTGACCCAGTAACACGTGGGAACATTTAGACACGCGAGCCCGAGTTTTATTCACGGATGCGTCTAATGTTTCTTTGTCCAACGTGACACGGTGTCGCAATGATTTCCAGGATTTCTCAGCCCGCTTTGTGCAATTGCGATACAATTTTCACGTGCGAGCGGATGCCTTTTTCTGCTCTTACGCTCGTCCGCCTAATTGCTCCGTGGACGCGTTGTGGCTTGAAATTAGCGCACATCTCGCGCCGTCCTCACCTTGCGAACAATCATCCGTTACCGCTCCCGTGGCGCTCATTGTCAGCTTGGAATATATTCTCGTTACAACCGTTGTGCCGTCGATGTTTCCTTGCGCGACGAGACCGAGACGGTTCGTTCTAAGCGTGAGTTTGAAAAAGAATCGAATAAAACCAAAATTAATTCACAGAGGAGAGAAATCCAAAAACGAAAGATCCAAGGAAAGGCGAGTAGTTTCTTCTGCGAATCGTTTAACAGTCGCTTTTCGTTTGCTTTTCTGTAGCCAGAAACGACATTCTGGTAAGAGATCGGCACTGGAACGTTAGCGAGGCATGGCACATGAAGATCTAATCGAGAGGAAATAGCCAGGTAACGACGAGTACGTTGGGACACCTCGCGAACGAGACGTCGTCAAGTGCCCACGCAGAACAGCCGGCGGAAAGTCAGGATGCGGTTGTCATCTTGTTGTTTGCTCCGACTTTCTTTATACACAGGATGCCTCTCCTGGAAGAAATAGTCTAGAAATGATAGTGCCCAGAGGCGATCGAGCGCGCCAGCCTCGAGTACTCGCTATCGATCGAACGCCTCGGCGAGATGCTCGCTCAGATCTCTCGTCGTTGATCTCTCCAACGATCTGACCTTCGAGGCCAGCGAGGGCATAGGTACACGTCCACGGTTCTCTCTCTCTCTTTCTCTCGAAGGGAGACCCGCATTTCCGGCTTCTTCGCTGACCTCACGGAAAGAGGAGACGATCGTCCTCGGTGCTACGTGTCGATTTACGACACGGCGACGTTCCATATTCTCTCCGTTTCCGCGTGCGATGACAGCGCCATTCTTTCGGAGCGAAGGAATTCGCTGAAACGGTAGGATATACGGGATGTGCTGTCCTCGGAGGCGCACACGGGCTGCAAATGTGCGACAATATCTCGATGTGTCGTTGGCGTTGTTTATCCGAGACACGGAAGAATGGCTTCTGTCGTATCTTTCTACGTCTCGTAAACAAATTTGTGTCAAAATTTAATTTTCCTACCAAGCTTCCAAAAAAATCTAACTAAATGCCCTGCTGATGTTTGTTGAATCAGGTACTTGGGTTTTGCTTTCTAACGAGAAAGATTTTCCCAGAATTCCAAAGAAATCCGAGACAGTTTGTTCATTGCGCACCGAACGTTTGAAATGTCGTTGAATTCTTTCTCAAATTAGTTACGATCTGGATGCAACTGAACCCTGTTCTTTTGTACTTCTCTGTTCGCCTCGTGTCCGAAAACGAAGCGCGTTACGCTAAAACCCGGGAGCACCATCGGCTGGGTAACAGTAGCGATTCGTCATTATGGAGTCGCTGAGGGCGAGCACAATGAGCGAGTTGAACCGGCGGTAAAAAGGATGGCCGACAAGGTCGGGCCCGGCCCGTTTTAATATTTCAACGTCACCGCCGTCTGAAACGGAGAAATGCCAACGTGAACGTTATCTCCGTGAAACTCGGAGCTCCCAGAGCTCGTTTATCCACTGCTCGAGCCTCGTTGTATTAATTCATGTTTCTCGCCGCCGAAGGTGAATCGCACAATGGCGGCGTGTTTTCACGCTAAATGCAGAGCTGCCTAGTTACGCTAGAAAGTAAGGTGGAAGAAAGTCGGAGCCAAGTACCATAGAATTTTCAGATTCAGCTTCCCTGACCGGAACTGCTTCGCCACGTTCTTCGCTTCTTCGCGAGGAATCTCAATCTTCTTTGTGCTTTTCAAGTAGTCTTTGTTAAAAACTTTGTGAAACTTTGCTCGTTGATATCTCTGTGTCTCTTTTTCTTCGCGTCACTTTTGTCTCTAGACAGGAATTAGCAATAAAACTACTCGATTTATATACATGCATCGGATTCGATCGCCATTACGTCCCGTCTCGTGTAGGTACATAGCTCTTGCGCAAGTCGCTTTCGAACGTCAGTCTGGCTGCTTCTCCGTAGGCGGTATCGTTTCAGTACCGAGATTAGACGAAACGCAGCTGCGTAATTCCGCGATCGAAGGAATCCAGATTTCGAACTTTCCGTATTATAATTCTCCGTAATAAGAGAAAGGAAATTGAAATTTTTCTCTCGTCGACTGTTCGCCAACTGTGCTTCTATTCCCGTTCCTCGTTAAAAGCAGCGTACTTCGAGGCTCATTAACCGACCGTGTTGCCTCGACTGCGACATCCTTTACCCGCGTCCTCGTAAAAGGAGCACTTCATTGCCAGGAAACGTAACCCGTGCGGTTTGCTATTGGATATCGATTGCAGGTGTACCTTACCATTCCGCTGATCAATTTCAAGCGTCCGGTTAACACATGTCACTACCGTATGGTCGTAAAATGGAGTCGGACTGTCAATCCCGCGAAACGCACAGCCGTGAAAAAATTGTTAAATTCACTTTCCGTTTTATAATCAGACCTGTCCGATACAATATGTCGCGAAACAGGCTAGGAAGGCAATTGCCGCCGGTTGTTACGTCGACCGGCTCTTCAGTCATCATTCTTTAAAAAGAAAAAGAAAAAAACGATTAATTTTATTTAAAAACGATTTGATATGTTGGGTTTATTTGAAATGAAATGTTTACACCATCAAAGAGGTAGTGGCCGAAAATCACTTTAGACCCGTACGTTAACAGAAACACAGATCTGTTTGCTTGCTCCGGCGAGTCGCGGCGTGTGTTGATGTTGGATTCGAAAGGTATCGTCGTGGAATAATGATTTTTTACGTAGCATCTACTTTCTGATTATTTTTACATTTGTTGCCGGATAAATAAATTCCCGCATAAAGCCGGTTTATTACGATTAACTATGAAATTGGCCTTATCAGGAGAAATAGGTATAGATCGTACAAAATTTTGAAATTACAAAGTCTCGAGGGAAGTAGACTCGCATCATTCCATCAATGAAAGTCAGCAAAAATTGCAAGGGAGGTTTTTGCAATTTTGCTCATAAAGTTCGAAATCGGTCCGAAAATCTAACCGTGGAAGTTAAACGCAGCGTGGCATAATCGCACGTTGAGATCGCTCGATCTCCCAGCGACGTTGTTTGCGTTGAATCAGCGCGCAGCAGACGGTTGGCTACGTAATGAACGATCTCCTACGCCCGAACGATCTCGATTTAACGTACGCCTCGATTATCTTAATTCTCTCTCGTTTCAGCATTCAGGA
>KQ435729.1:2082414-2092997 GCA_001276565.1 Melipona quadrifasciata | reverse complement strand
CGCGAGCGAGATTAGCCGCGATGGAACCAAGCCCGTTCGTGACCTCGTCCTGTCACACGGCACGTCGCGTCGCGTAGCGTCGCGTCACCGACAGGTGGGATGCAAATTATTCAATTAACGTCGGAAACACCGGCGGCCTCGGACGGCGATACGCGCTTTCAATCTTCTTGATGACTGGTATCCTAACGGGCTTGCTGAATCGAAGAGAGGGAGAAAGAGGGGGGGACTGGCTGGAAACGTACTCCAGATAGCGTTGACACATTGATTGGCAGCATAGGGTGCGTATCGGGTGGCGGTTGGTGGCTGGTCGTGGTCCGAGTGGTGGGCACGACGGAGGGAAGTGGCCGTGAGTACACGGGCTTCTCGTTTATCTGCGGTCCGTGAAGGAAGGAGGCGGGGGTCGATCGACGAGCTTACGTCGTGGGGTATCGAGTTTTTGCAGATCCGGGGCCTTTTTCGTGACGCGTTTCGCGCGGATAACGCCAATTAACGTGGCCGTGGCCGTTGTCGTTGCCGTTGCCCGTGGCCTCGCGGAGATTTAAAGCGCGGCATAATGGTGCGTTACGGATACGGTGAAAGTGTCGGTGGTGTGTGCACGCGGGCGTCGTCGCGCGCGAAGAAGAGGGAAGGATCCGTGTCGCGTTACGGACGACGCGATCCCATCGGGACGCATAAATCAGCGCGCTGGGCGATGTAATTGCCGTTAATTAAATTACCCTGCGCGCACCACGGTAGGCAGCGCCTCGTCTCCCCGTTCCCGTTACTCGAATCACCGGCTATCTGTAATTAGTAATTGCACGTTTATCCGACGACTGCCCGCCGAGCGGGTCGAGAGCCTTCTCCCTCGCGGGACGCGCGTTAATTTGTCACCGATATTTACCGTGTTCCTGGCCACGTTGTCGTCGAGCATCGCTCGTATCTGCCTCGCTGGGGCCCACCATCGACCGCGGGTGGGCCCCGCTTGATTTTCGATGACACCGATCCCTCCGCCTCCTCCCCCTCCTCCTCTCTTTCGTACCAGCTCGCGGTACGAAACACGATCCCCGTGCATGCGTGATGTTGCGCGCACCGAGGCGAGAGGGAACGGCCACGTTCCTCCTCGTGGCCTACTCGAGACGCGTATTTCTTTCGCTGATTTTAATCTATGCCGCGAGTACCGTAAACAGGCGCGAAAGGAGCCGCTGTTTATCTCTCTTACTGTAAATAGTAGGCAGCCGGGAGAGATGGGTAAGGCGGTAAGTACCGGTCGCGAGCAGTTCGATTGTGCTGCGGGAACAGGGTTAGAGCTACCAAGTGGGACGAACGCGTTGAACGCGACCCAAAACTGTGAATAGACGTGGCCACGTATTTACATACGGCTGTTGTTAAAAGATGCCTTTTGCATCTCGAGAGCTGACAAACTCGACGACGCGCGCTGCCGGATCCGGCGTTCCTCCCGTTTATCAAAACACGCGTCAAGTGAACCATCTGCCTTGCTCCCTCTCCCTCTCTCTCTCTCTCTCTCTCTCTCTCTCTCTCTCTCTTTCTGCTGCTTCGAGAGGCTGAAACCTACCTAAGGCGACGCGTGGGTTCCCGATTTAGCGCGTGCTCTGCGACGCTGACGGCTCGAAACGCAGTTGGCGAGACGGTAATGGATTCCCTCGCGAGAGGAAAAAAAAGAGCAGCGACAGGCAGCCTGCGAAAGATGCAAACACCGATCGATCAGCGGAGATTACTCTTCGTTGACCTAGACGCGTCGTGGATAGATGGCGGCGATACGAGATCTAGGCGATCGTGGTAAAAAGGGGCGAAGAAAGAGGAGACGCGGAGGAGGGAGGCTGGCAGTGTCTCAGCCGTCAGCGAGTGACAGCGGTTAACAGTATCTGGCCCCCACTTCGCGTGAATTATATGCGAGCAACGCGTGATTCACATCTCCGTCGTTTTACGCTGCAGGTGGGTGTAGCGTATTGGAGGTTGTTGCAACGCGTGCAGGTCGGTTGTCAGTCGCGCGGGACTAAGCAGCTGCGTGCGAAGCGAGGGCAGCCCTGCTTCTCTCGACAGCCGTTGACAAGAGGGTGGTGGTCTAACGGCACTCGGTACGCGGATGTACTTCTGCTTCGGAAGCGCCGATCTCCTCCGTCGGTTGCGCGTAGGTGGCTTCAATTACCGCAATGCTTCGAACGAAACGGACGAAGCGCGATCTCGCGATCTCGCCCGACGTCGCGTTCGAATTTACGAGAAATCTTGCTTTTCAGTCGGGATGAGTCGGCGGTCGTTGTCTTTTATGGGAGCCAATGCCGGTACGTAAGTTATGTAATCGAACACGACGGTGCCCGCGACGTCGGGTTCCTTTTTTATTCCGTTGCGTCTACTCGGACGTCCGCGTTCATTTATCGAGGCTCGATAGTATCGGCGTCGATACGAGGCGGGAGGGCCGCATTACAGTTACTTGTGCATTCATCATACGCTTACGTAATGACACACGTTCTCGTTCGCCGGGCTTTTTGTAGGTGTACGTATCACGCGAAAGGGCTCCGGGGTTAATGACCGGGACACGGAGGAGTACGAAGGGAGGTCATCGTCGAAAAAGTGTACTCGCTGCCTCGATACGTTTCAGTTTCTCGGCGTTCGCGCACCTTCGTGCGCGTTCGATTCATCTTGACCAAACGAGCCTCGAACTCGTTTCGATCGTTTATTTATCGACGATCTCTCAATCTCTTCGCGAGCCTTGCGCGAAAGAACTAGGCGAAAGAAAAAGGCAATTACACAGGGATGGAATTACGATCCCGCGAAGAAGTCGTAATTGCGTTCAATTCGTCCACCCATCCACGGGAGGACGCGCGCTCACGTTCCTCGTAAAATTTTCCTCGCCTCATCCTCGTCCATACTGATCAGCGGTTAACGAGTAGCAGCGGTGCTCCGCTGCGATCGCGGCAAAAAGCGCGCAGCTTCGGTTAGCACCCACGCTCGCTGTCCTACGCCAATGTGAGGGGAAAGGAGCGAGAGGAGTCGTCGGTAGAAAGGAAGGACCGGTTCTCTCTCCGGTCCTGCAAGATCCCTTCCTTCTACGTTAGCCCGTGGGTTCGGTCCTCGGGGCCTCCGCTGGCCCTCCGGACTCAACGTTGCATCCTCTCGTTCGGCCGGCCCCTCTCTCCGTGCCAGCGCACTAACTTTGCAGTCGAATAGCTTCCCTGCGAATAACCGTCGCGGACCGCTCATTACTGCGTACTTCGTGAGCGCGCGGTCCGGCGAAGCACGGTCCAAGCTGAAATATCTCGCCGGCCGCCGTTCCGTGTCTCTGGAGACTTCAACGCCGGGCGAGGCGACGCGTTGGTGATTTCAACGCGTGGAAGACGCTGACTCGCCGCCGGTTTACGAGGGGATCTTCTTCGTTCGTTGCTTCTTTCGGGACAGTTGGACAACCAGTTTGCAAAATGTTTGAATTCCCTTCTTTCCAGCTCTCCAGACTGTCGTTGTTCCGCGTCCAGAATTTTTCCGTTCGACAACAAGGTCCGAGTACGTATCGACGACAATTACGTTCGTTCTTCAAAATACATAGCTGGATCGACGCTCGTTTCGAAGCTCTCGCAGATAGATTGCGTCAGAATCGAGGCACCACGGATCATCAAGGTCTACCTACATCGAATCGCTTGCTTAATTCGCTGAATCAGACGAACGAGAGCGTTCGTGGCTGGGAGTCGTGATCGCGTCATTCGTTTCGTACGAGTCGCCGATCCGTAACTCACCGATGCCCCGATGGTAAAACGAGTAACCGAGGCAAGAAATCCTGCTCGGCAGCTCGAACGAACGAACGAACGAATCGGCGTCCTTTGATTGCTCTCGCGTATAGAAACGCGTCCGCGGCAGGAGGCAGCGCGTGCTTTTCCTCCCTCGGCATTGACGCGACGAAGCACGCAAGTAGCTCGATAACTCGCGGCTCCGTGGTTACGCAGCTGGACCGATTCCGATCGGTCGATATGTCATCCCCGATAACTCCTCTCTCTCACTCTCTCAAAGAGGAAGCCACGAGGCGAACTCCGCCGAACTTTCCTCGCCAATTAATAAACTAGCCCCCGTGTCCGCGTTCTCGTTCGAATTCATTTCTCCGGATTCGCGGAGCGTAATTTAAAATCGCGCCGGAACGTCGGACGCGCGGTAATAGCAACGTTACCGTAGACACGCGTCGCTGCGTAATATCGCGTCCTCCTCTTCCCTGCCTGCGGGCTCCTGCTCGCTCGTTCTCTCCGCTCGTATTCCGCTCCGTTGTCCGCCGTGGTATCCGTGTACGGAAGTCTCACGCTGATAAACTCGATTAAGTTGCCTTCTCGAGCGAGTCCCGTGTTTGTTTAAACGATTAATAACGTCCCGCGGAATCTTAATGCAGCGCGCTCTCGTCTCGTTCGCCGGCCGCTCGTCTTCCTCTCGGCCGAGAGAAAAATCCTCCGATGCCGTTGCCGTTCATTCCGTTCAAGCCTGAACATTGCCGCGTTATTGTACGCGCGAGTCCCTAGGGATGAATACCGACAAGGTCGAGCCGCCCGCAGCGCTTGCCCCTTCCCATCACCACCACCGTCACCCCCGACGCCGCCTCTTTCCCCTTCGTTAATTAATCAGTTCCCCTTCGTCGCCGACGGCGCAACGCGACGCCGCTTCCACGTGCACGATCCATCGACGTGTACCGATCGAAGCATCGAGCAGCTGCGCCACGCGGTCCACGCCAATTACGCCCTTCGTGCGCCGGACCGATTTGTCTATCCGTTAATTAGCGCCTTGCCCGCGCCAATAAAGCCGATCAATAAAGTCTGAAACGCCGTTGCGTTCCAGCTCGAATTTATTCGAGAGTAAACCGCGCGCACATACACCGCGCCGGACATCGTCGTCGGCTCGATAGTGCCGGCGCGTTTTCTTCTCGCATTTATCGACAGGATTTGCAAAAGAGCAGGAGGGGAGGGAAGGGAGGCTTCGGGGCCGTTACTCCAGGAAATCGTGCACGCCGCGTGTACGCACTTGCAACGCGCGTACCGGAGAGCCTGCTGGCCGGATTCCTCTCGACGCATCGGCGCGTACGCAGATAAGGACTGCGATGCGACCCGTGGGAGGAACGAACCCTCGATCCCCCCGAGGCCTGAGAGCCTTTCCTCGTTTCCAGCCGCGACCTATGTATTCCGCCGGACGAATTCATTCGATAGGGCCTCCGACGATCCTTTCGCGCTGCCCTCTTCCGGTCGTACGCGTCCCTTCGAGGAAATCGCGCGATCGTGAATCTCTCGAATCCAGGATGTGCAACGTATCCACCTCGCGTAGCAGCAATCCCATGGAACGTTTCCCTCCGACCAAGTTTTCTCTCTTTTCGAATAGAAAAGATCGTTAAGGTTCGCTCACGATGACTTGTGTATCGATCTGTATCTTTGACTATTCCTCTCGGAGGACCACCCAGTGTTGTGGGAAATGAATTGAATCCTTGCCAACTGCCCTTCTTGTACGTGCCGCTTGTGTGAACTTTTCGTTCAAGCCATTTGGAAACATTTTTTCATTGTGGAACGGAGAATTTTTTTAAAATTTGTTACAAAGTCGTGTAGCGACATCTTAGTATACTGCGTTTGTATCGTGGTGCGTCTACTCCCTACGCGGCGTTAAGATCGACTAAATTTGATAAGAAGACACTGTAAAATTTGTTGTTAAAATAACGTTAAAGTAAACATTATTTATTGGCATTTGGTATTATTGGGTAGTATCGTCTAATTTATATGATGAGGATTCTAAATTGGTCGAATTAATTTCTTGTTTATTGTTTTACACTAAATTTGTAATACACTACTGATATGCGAGCATATTTCGTATCAGGCGCCCATAGACGCCATACGTTCACAGTCAAAGGGTTAAAGTCGCGGAAATTTAGGAAGGTATTTGCCAATCGCAAGGTCGGGATCGTACACCTCCGCATCCCAACGAGATGGCGATTAACCGGCCGCGGTCGACCGGAGGAGCGAATTAGAGAAACACAATGGCCTATCACGCGATCGATCGATCGGGGGAGCGTGCACGTTCGATTTTTCCCGTTCTCGCCGGAGGATGTATGATCCGGACGATCGTTCGAGGTATCAGCCGGATCTCGCGGGCCGAAGAAATATGCAGATAGATAATCTCCGCGGCAACAAATGGACGCGCGATTCGACGCGCCGTAAAACTGCGCGCCGCCGCGCCGGATGAAAGTGCACCCGACCGCGTGCTATCGAGTCGCATCGCCGCGGAATAATTGCTACCGAACGTACGGAATGGTAAATAACAAATTGCGACGGTTCGTTTTTTTTCTTCTTTCTTTCTCGTTCGACCTCTTTCTTCCGTCGTTGACTATCTGAAACATCTCCACGGCGAAGTGGCACTCGAACCACTGTCGAGCGAGCTCTGATCGAGGATCGAGGACGAATCCGGCGCGGCGCGGAATCGAATCGCGATCGACGTCGATCGCATTTCACGGAGCGACGGACCCGGCTGGGAGGCTGATGCTCGCGGTATCCCGATGCGATCGTTTCCGAAACCCGAGTACTCGACACCTTCCTAGCGTTGAATTCCGTGTTTACGACGAGGCGCGAAATTCGCGATTGCAACGGCGATACAAAGACCGAGAACGTTTCCTCGCGAGAAACGCAGTGATTGTTTCAGGGTTTTGGGAAAACGAGATCAGTCAATCGGATTCTGGCAGAATTGAAACTAAATTACGACGTACAATTGGATTGGAAGGAGAGTTTAATTTAATTTAGTCGCCCAGAGTGTCCCGATATGTAAATGTGTCGAAAATTCGGAAGCACAGAGAGGATCGATAAAATTCCTCGTTTTCGCGTCATTTTGAAGAAAATTGCAAACAAAGAATTTCCTGGCTTATTTAGTAAATTTATTCAATTTCAATTAACTCGAGAGAGTAACCGAGAGATTAAGCATCGCCAGAACAATGTCTAGCTGCAATCAAAGTGATCGACGCTCGATGAAATGCTTGACAAATGACCAGTGCCTTTTGAACAGTACTTTCATTGAATAGATGATTGGATTATAAGATGATAATATGCATGATAAAACAGATAACGTCGATAAGTGTAAATAAAGAACCTTTTCATTTCTCCTTTCGTAGTGAAGCAGAAACGAGAAAATCTCTAAAGGACATGGTTCATCAGTCCTCCATATGCTCCCAAAGTTTTGAGACGTAAATTCGGGACACCCGAATGTACGTAAACTTTTGATAATTAAATTACGATAGATGTGGAATGTACCAGGACGTAGAATTTTGATAATGAGATAGTAACATTTGTTGAATGAACACGCGCGAAACGATCCGGGCAACAAGTAGAATATCGTGTGTTGTCGTTGATCCTGGACGCGACGGCCGCGTGAAAGTACGCGTTAATCAGCGGATGTAACACGGGCTTAATGTTTCATACGTATATAACCGGGGGAACGAAGCACCGAGGCCGAGTTATGGCACGGACTTTCGAAAGAGAACACGAGCTCCTCGATCGAGCCAGCGAGGAACCAAAGCGAAGAAAATTACGATCCGTTCCTTCGGGCACGGTTCGACCAGCCGCGCACGGTTTCGTCGTATTTCAACGCGTCGTATCCCTTCCCCCGTCGTATCCCGGTTCTCGCCGTCCTCCCGTCCTCTTCCGCGATCGTTCGTCCTTAAGTCGACTCGCGAATGATCGCGTTAATAAGGGCAATAAGTTTCGGACCGTCGGCATCCAGCTATTCCGCCCGGGGATAAAAGAGTATTTACGCGCCGCGCGAATGATAATTCCCGACCGGGCGTAACACTTTTTTAGCAGCTCCGTGCCTTTTAGCTAAAGTTGGCTTCCTATAAATTTTGGAAATTTAAAGCGTCGCCCGAGGACGCTTTGCCTCGAAGACGCTCGATTCTTTTCGGAGGCACGACGCTTTTGCGAACGACGCGGAAATTTCAAACGTTTGCGAAAATTACGAACGCAGACAATTCAACGATCGCTGTGCTGTCGCGAAACCGGAAGGCGAAAAACACGAGGAAAGTAAACACAACGTCGCGTTACGTCAAACGAATGTTCAACGATCGACGTTCGTGGTCTGTGTCGGCGCGATAAAAATCGACATAACTTGTCGATCAACGTTCGAGCGGTCTGTGGCAAGCGCCGTAAAGGTCTCCGTCTTTCGTTTTTGCGCACGGACAACGTGGACAAGCCTAGTTTCACGTGCAATATATGCGTGTTCGAGCGTTGAAAAATCTGTTTTCATTCTCGCGTGATTGAAATCGCTCTGTGCGAGAGAGACTGCGTGTTATCCATCTGACGCAGTCTCAAACTATTTTAAAAAACTCGTCGACGAGGTTCGTGCAACGCGCGCACGTCTTTGTTAGTTGATTGTCATTAATACGCGTGTTATCGTGCTCGCTAACGGAGTCGAGATGCTTTGACAAATGAACTTTGAAACGTTATCCTGTATACCGGCTATAAACGAGAACTCGGTGGCACTCGCCTCGAACGGTTACAGTCGCACCTGAACACGGTCGTTGAGGCATCCTGGATTAATCGTGGATACGCTTTCCTCGTAACTTCACCCCTGAATCGTGCCTGCTTACTTGTCTTACGAGAGAGTGCCGGCTCGCTCTCGCCATCCGCACACGCGAGCCCGAGTGGAAATGCCTGGTTAGAAATCCGTGATGAACGATTCGATGTTAATCAACGCGACGGGTGTTACAGAATTTTACGAGGGGACAGTATATCGCGAACGACCGTTTGACCGTGTTTGACTTATTCAACTCTCTCGCGATCGAATCTCTCTGCCACGACAATTTATACGAATTTCTACAATTTTGTTTGGAAACCTCGGAAGATTAGTAATTTGAAGATTTTAGCTCCTTTGAAATTCGAGATAACGCACATGAAGACTACTGTATACTTCGTAATTTAATCAACAATCGCGAAAGCTCAAAGCTCGTCGTTTCGTCAAGAAGGGAAACAGTTATATCTTCTCATTGGCTGTTATAGCTCAATAGGCTCTTTTTCGAACGACGCGGCAGATATGAAAAATGACTACATGACTTCCCCAGTACGATTCGTTTCACTGTAAGACCCAGAAGCAACTTTTCTGACTAGGAAATGAAGACGACTTTTTTGCCATAAAATTTTATTGATATGCAAACGTTTGAATCGATGCAAATAAATTACAGGCGCGATCGCTCAGTACCAGACAAAGCCACACCTACTCGAGGTATACGCCACGCCCCTTCACGAAACACGTGACCCAAATCAACCAATCGCTAATTTTCGTTGCATCAGCGTTGCACCTGAAGAGGCCCGATTCTCTGGGTTACGCCCACTAAAATCACTTTCAGTGATAAAATTCACTGTTCTGTCGATAAACGAAAATTTTTCGTCAGAGGATATCAACAGAACACACCGGCACGCCGCAGCCTGTATTTCCTTCGAGACGGTGGCTACCGTTGGACGTTGAAAGCAACAAGCCTGGTTTCGAGGGGCCTACGCAGATCCGTAGCACGGTCCTGCCGCCAACGCTCTCCTGCCTCGGGGGCTGGATCATAATTCTGACCGGCAGTAAGAGAGAAGGGGGGAGAAAAAAATCGAATCGCGGCCAGATTTCCATTCCGCGGCCCACGGATTCCCGTGAAACGCTTCCTCCCGGTCCTCTATCTTCTGTCTGTCAGCCGTTGCAGCCTGAATATTTATAATTCGTGTCTCCAAGCAACTCTCCATGACGAGCGTCGTTGTCTGGATTAATAGGGCTTTTAAGAGGCGTCCCCTATCCTCGCTCCTACTTAAACTCGCGTTCAACCGACGGCTGATATTCGCTTTAATCTCAATTCGCGATAACAGCGCCGTCTCCACGACTCGAAATTAACGGAATTAACGACGTTGGTCAAAGCACATTCTTAAGTTATACGTATAAATATCTGTGGGATTCACGCGCATGGTGATTTTTGTGTGAAAATGAAGGACGGTAGCCTCTTTCGGGTCAGAGTTCGACAAGACAGATTTCGTTTCTTAGACTTTGGAGTTTTCTGGACGGGTACGTTAATTATCGATCGTTCGGTCGGCAGAGCGACGATCTCGAACTCGAGACGGCAAGAACCGTCACTTTTATTTTTTCAGCGGCGCGATCGTACACGATCGCCGTCGCTCGTTCGTCATAACGAAAGCCCCTTTATCGTCCATCGATCCGGCTTTTTCGCCATCTCGCCGGCGGTAATTGCCATCCGTCGTGTCGTTTTGCTCGCTCGACAGCGCTCGCGTTGAATTTACCGCTCGGAGCGATCGAGAAATAGACGCGAGGGAACACGATAACGTCCCCTCTCGTACGTCGTCTCTCTGGTATTCTACGGCCGGCCGTTTAACCTCCTCCCGCATTCCTCGTCAATTTCTTTTTCCAAGGTCCGCGCTGCTGTCGGCGCGAGGAACGCGACCCGCGCGCGCCTGACCTTCATTGTTTTTCCATCGGCTCCTTTGCTTCCTTTTACGATGCATCGCGAATCGCGCGCCACCAATTGCACGCCAGTCTTGCCGTCCGAACGAATCCTATCGACCGATTATTCGAGGTCTGCGCGGATACCCCCCGCGCCTGAAAAAATA
>KQ435729.1:2049454-2082320 GCA_001276565.1 Melipona quadrifasciata | reverse complement strand
GAAAAAATACCCAAATCGTCGGCTATTCCGACGTTTGACGCAGAAACGCGGGGACCGATGCCTCCCCGTTACCGCAGGGGCCTCCTTTCGTTCACCTTTCAATTCGAATCTCCTTCCCATCAACATCAACAAATTCCGTTTCTCTCCAAGTCCCAATTCTCGTCGTCGCGATTATCCGACTTATTTATTTCTCGCCTCGAGTTTCAAAACTCTCCGGGCCTCCGAGATTCCTAGTACCAGACCGACACGGTAATCCATATAAACGGCGAAACTCGCGGAGGTACTTTCACTCGTTTAATCGCGGAGTTGGTATCGCACGATTCACCGTCATCGAAACGTCTTTATCTCGGGAGGCAGGTTGATAGATGCGTCGGTGCCGCCGTTAATTCCATACTGCGCCCGATTAAAATAGCGAGTGGATTAATCCGGCTCTCGATCGTTCCAACGAATTACACGTGCGCGCCGACCGCATTAATTACGTGATGTAACGCGGCTCACGTTCACGAGCCGGCCGTTCGGTGCCATTTTTCTTTCCTCCCCTTTCCTCCACGAAACTTTCCGCCTTTACTCCTTACCCGCGATCGTCCAACTCTTGTTCCAGCGGCGTACGAAAGCAGCCGTGAGATTTGTCGCATTTCCTGAACATTGCTGCGTCTGCATATACTAACTCTATCTTTTCTTTTTTTTTTTTTTTCCTTAATCAATCGTGCTTTGACCAATCTCGGTGAAACGACAGCGTAGAAGTAAATTCGTTCGTATCGGACTGGATTTATGAGATTCGATAGGATACGGTCGGATATGGTGTTACGTAAGGAAAAATTTACCGTAATCACCGGTAACCGAGTCGTACGCTGGATCGATCCGCTGTCGGGAACGAAAGGCACGAACAATCTCGAGAGATATTTAATTTGGCATTGGTTTAAAAATCGACTCGTTGCGCGCGATCTGGCGCGTTGCGTGGCTAACCGCTGCCAAGTAATTACACGCGGATTACTACTCTCGGGGTGCGTGTGCAGCGCAGTTCCCTCTAAACACCAGGGTTAACAGTACCCGCGCGTGAAAATAAAAGATTCGTGTAACGTTTGCTTCCTGATAGGAGCCACTAATCGAACCGCTACGTCTACAGTTAGACTGTCATAAAGGAAATTAACAGCGACTCGTCTTTTCCGCGTGTTCTCTGCGTTGAACGCGCGTCGTCTCTGCGAATGGCGTCGCCTGCGAAATGATCAGGAAGAAGATAAGTGGTACTGATCTTTGAATTACTCGGGGCAAGTTGCTCGCTTGTCCGACTTCAAATATATCCCTGGCTTTCTCCGTGAATCACTCGCGGATCGGTTTATTCAAAAACCGCACGAGAGCGTCGCGCTCTCGAAACGAAGACGCTCTTATCTTTCCTTGCCCAGACACTCAATTGCCCAGCGTTCGCGACAAATTTCCGTAAGGCCTGCGACGTCCTCCGGGTCGGTTCTCCGTCTCCTTGGAAACGCGATACCCCGCGCAAGCCGCAGATTCCGCGAACTTATTACACGCCTCCGGCCAGCAAATTCGTCGACAGCCGCGTTGCCGCGTTCGCGAGTTTGCAATCCGACGCGGTGCGATAAAGCCGGGCGAGGAAAGACGGAGCGGCGCACGAAACGGGGGAAACAACCCCCTAGGAGGTACGCGTGCACGCTGCGAATGAATCGTCGCGAATTTATCGCGATGAAACCCGAGGCGAGACGACGGGACTCGTCGACCTCGCGTCCACCGGCAATCAACGCCAGAGATTTAAGGAGGTGCGAGTTTGAACGTCGCCGCACGCGCGCGAAATTCCCTATCATCGTGGTCCATCTTCCTCTTCCACGATCCTTTGTCTCTCTCTCTCTCTCTCTCTCTCTCTCTCTCTCTCTCTCTCTCTCTCTTTCGCAAGCGGTTTGCGTCGCACGATCTTATTTCGCACGCGCTTTCGTCACTGGTCACCGAGCTCGTTCTATCCGATTCGGCGCGAGTTGCACATTCCATTCCCGTTGGAGAGCGTTGCCGTCTCGTTACCGTTCCATTCAGATTCGTTCCGTCGTACGCGCGACTTCAGCTCATTCAGTCACGCCGGAGAGCCACCGCTCGCGCAATCGTCCGACGATTTAGGCTCGGCTCGCGCTCTCAACTTTTCGCGAGGTTGCCGAACGAAGCAGAATTTACAGTTCAGTTCCATTGATACGAGAGAGGAAGGACTGCGTGGGAGAGACGAATCGCGATATGCTCCCGAACCTTCCGGTTGTTGCTGGCACCTCGAAGTTGGAGTGCCAGCGTTCGGAGGATCGCCGACCATTACCCGCGATGGCAATAATGTTGTAGAAGAAGTACAAAGATCGGTGTATTAGCACGTGAAATAACCGTGTGCCGCGATCAGGAATTGTCGGGTGCGCGAGCATTTTTGACGATCCTAACTGAGAAAATTACACGTTCGACTGGAGATTTACCTACGTAATGTATTCGCCGTGTGTACGACCGAGAGACACGCAACTTCAGGAGAATTCCAAAATCTCTCGCCGGAGAACGTCGAGTTTCCATTTCTTCCAAGCGGTCTATTCTCCAGAGAATGGACAGAAACAGCTCGCTGGATGTGTAAATAGAATCGTCGGCCTACTGGCCTGATACTCTCGCAACGTCGTCTATTCGGCGCGTTCTCCTGCTTAAAGTTTTGACAGGTCCCGACAGGGCAAATTACAGGTTCCGGGGGCCGGAACGTTGCGTGCCCGCCACGGGAATCCGGTAGGATGTGATTACGGCTACTATTATTAAACTATTACCGAGGAAACCGGTGCAGAGGAGCGGATATCTCGTTGTCAGCCGCGACGCGACTCGCTCGCCGGCACAAAGGAACCATCGTAATTGCGCCTTGCGTTTCTACGAGTTTGCGTTCCAACGACGCAATTTACCTGGATGGAAAAATGAGCGAGCGCGAGTAGCACGTTCGTTCGTTGCGTTGACCTACTGTACGTGCTACCGTGTCCACGTTGTTGGAACAAAGAAAAGGCAGATCGCTTGGAAAATCGTAGAATCGTTGCAGCGTACAGGAATTCCCAGTGTGTTTGCTGCGAGAACGACAGGCATTTCGAATCCCAAAGGATCGTAACTCTGTCACGCGCGACTATTCAGGCTCGTTTCTTATTACGCGAAACCACGGCGCCGGCACACCCACCATAACGAATTTAATTTAACGCAGGCTTTAAAGATCGTGAGTTCCTGGTGCATACTCGAGGAGACTCGATAGCACGCTCTCTTACGTCCAATTTATTAGCACTAAACGCGCGAGCTGTTTACGATTCCTGGCCGCGAAATGCCTGCCGAATTCGTATTCCCGCGTCTTGTCATCCAGTCGTCGTGATTGTTAATTGTCATTACCTTATTACCATTTGTCAGTGCTCCATTTCCGATCGTTCGTTAGGAAACCAGCCTCTCAAAATCGATCGCGTGTTTTTACTTTTTTACTTATGATCAATTTCACTCTACGCACGCTGTCTAACAACGGCGGCGACTTTCGCTCGTTACAAAATCGTTTCGCCGCATTTTGCAATCGTCGAACCGGCGGAATGCGCGTAGACCGGCTGAGAACGCGTGGATCCAGCCGAACCGCGGTGAGCGTGGAGTTCGCGATCCAGGATCATCCGCGCCGCGATCGCGAGTGGCAGGAAAAATCGCGGCGGCTCGAGTTGCATCGTGAACCAAACGATTTCTTCGGCCCCGTCGCACAAATTCATGCGACAGTTTCGAAAAAAAAACTTTTGATTCATAAATAAAATTTGATATAAATATTTATGAAAAATATTCCTTTCCAATGATACGCAACATGATACATTTCATGTCCGTTTAATCACTGTTTTATAAACAAATTTGTCAAATTATATGTACATTCTGTTTAATGTATCTTTTATCGTGCATTGATAGAACTCTTAATTTTAGTTATTCTATTAAGCATAAGAGAATGAAGTGTCGAAACTTACATTGCACAACTCTTACTCATTTTTTATTTATGACGAATTGATAAGTATCGGTTCCATGGCTTCTGCATCTAATTTCTTACATTATTGTATAGAAGAAGATTTACTGAAAACATTCCTACTTATTAGATTGTGGGACTTGAAAATTGGGGGGGTCTTGAAACATACCGCTTGTCAAACTTTTTTTAGTTTTTTCCATTCAATATTTTTTAAAAATATATCATGTATCATGATCGCCGATGTAATATTCTTACAAAGAAAGGCTTTTATCGTAGAAAAACATTCGGGACCAAAAATTAAACACCATCAGGACATTTCAAATTATTCGAAAACCGAGATTTTTAAAAAGTCTAACTTATGTATTTTGTTAATTTTTCCATTTAGAGACCAATATATATCAAAAAAACATCAAAATGAGGATGTTGATTTTCTCGCAAAATTTCGCGTGAATCTTCGATCCGGCCGGTGGACTCGTGCGAGCGTCTTCCCGCACGCGCGCGGCCATAAATAATACAAATGCTCACGAGGCATCGAGCGCGCTCGAAAATTCACCGAGCGAACTCCTTGTCCGCTCGTCGCGTTTTCATTCGTACGTCCAGTCCAGTTGGGGACGTCGTGCGGATTCTGTCCATAGAAACGTTGGCGCGCGAGGAAGAACGAGGCAGATGAAACGCGGCGGATGCTCCCCGCGTTCGAGTCGTCGATCTTGATCGTTCGCGAGCGAATCTGGAACGGACGGTCTATTCGTATCGTGCGGCGATCGCCAGGATACGTCGCGATAACCGATGATACATGGCCGATTG
Organism: Melipona quadrifasciata; assembly: GCA_001276565.1. Lineage (NCBI taxonomy): Eukaryota > Metazoa > Arthropoda > Insecta > Hymenoptera > Apidae > Melipona > Melipona quadrifasciata. The sequence continues at coordinate 2,077,537 of KQ435729.1, read as the reverse complement.
TTCGGTCGGCCGTGGATCTTCGGGAGCATTCGGCTGACCCAGATCTGGCCACCGCCGGATGACGGTCAATATGACGCGTTCCCGTTCCAACGAAAATGGTTTCGCGGCGGAGGCAGCGCGCCATTTGCGTGGGTAGCAATTTTTCATCGGCGACAAATGAAAGCAATCCTTTATTCGGCCTGCTCGGTTGGCCCAGCAACGTTGCGTTCGAGGCAACCGCTGTTTGTCCTTTGCAGCGCGACTTTCGCGAGATCGAGCGTGCCAAAGTTCGCCCGGAAATGTCGACGCTTTGTCTCAGTCAGTCGAGAGAGAAAGAAAGAGAGAGAGAGAAATGTGTTCACCGTTCGCGTGCTCGCGATGAAACGCTTATTTGTCATATTGTACACGGGGTATATTCGACCTACTTCTCGTGGTGCTAACGTAACAGGATCAACGTCCCGATAGGTAGTCGCGAGCAACGCTCAACGAGCGTATTAGCAAAGATAAAACGCAATTGCCGTAAATCTGAAAGCTACCGCGTAATTTTCTCGCCGTCGTCGAATCTCCCCCTTAATTCGTGTCTCGATCGCGATCCATTCATCCTCGTTAGCAAGGTGCTACCGAGGACACACCTTCCCTGTCCGTAAAGTTAACTACGCGGCGCACATAATTCAAGAACGACGCTCGATTCACCTCGATAAAGCGGGGCACACTACCGCGACTCATCGCGTCTCTCGTTCGCCGAGAGCCGGTGATCGCAAGCGAAAGGTTAAAACGAACGCGAAGGCTGGAAGGCTCGTTGGATTTTATCACGGACACGCCTGTTGCGCTCGATTCGTCGAGTTTGCACCTAAACAATGTACTTTCCGCGCGCGAACAAATTGATTAGCGTGTACCGGCCGTGGCGGTCGTAAAAGGCCCGGCTCGGTCGAGTCGCGATCCGATAGATCTCCGGGGATCTAGATTCCTAGGAATCTGTACGTGTGTACATATGCACGTATGTATATAGGGTGCGCTTGCACCGAGTGAAAGCAACGCTGGCCTGGGCCGTAATTTACGCGTGGTGGTGGTGGTGGTGGTGGTCGATCAATGGTGATATACGCAGAGTCGAGGCTAATCGGCAACCGATTCGCGTCTGCTCCGCGGCTACGCGTTGCTGATTAACGATTTTAATTTCAATCGGTACCGTTTCGCGATATACACCGCCGGCATCGCCACGATCACTGTCTTAATTAACCTTCCGACCGTTCAATTAGATTTCCCTTGTAAAGCGGCAGGAAAAGGTATAGCCACAGGCTCGTCAACGACGACAAAGAGAAACGTTGGGTTGATAGACTGGGTTTTTGTAGACTTTCGGTAAATTCGAGACGTAATTTCTTGGGAATGTGAACGCACTCGATCCGAAAAAAACTCGACGAGAGAAGAAAAAAAGAATTTCGGTCGATTTAGAACTCGGAGAGGAAGATGCAATTACCAGCGTGGATCATTGAATGTTACCGTAGGGGAGGGCGATAATACTCGGATATTAAAGAGGAAACTGTCTGGCCTGGATGTTGTCAATTGACAAATCCACCACGTATCCGCGACGAAAGGTCTAGGTTCAACGATCGTTCGACGGCCTGACAAATCGATTCTTTTGATATGTCCTACCCGTGTGTCGACGATTGGGACAACAGTCTAACGAATCAACTTTTGTTGGATTGCGCAGGTGTATCCCGGATGGCGGGGACGTTGGTTACACGATGACGGAATTGCAGCCGTCGCCGCCAGGGTATCGAGTCCAGGATGAGGCCCCGGGCCCACCTTCCTGTCCCCCGGGCTCCTACAAGTACGCGAGTCACGGCCACGGCAGCGAGACTGCCAATTTCAAGAGTACCTCGTCGTATCCTCAGGAAAGCTATGGCCTTAAGCAGAGTCCGTCTCGGACGGTGCCTTCTAACGAGTACTACCGGCGCAGAAACGACGGCAGGAGGTCCACGGAGAGCGAGCACGAGGCTAGCAACGCGGCCAAGAAGGCCACGGCTGCCGGTTACAACGAAAGTTACAAAAAGAATACTGCGGGCTACAAGAACGACAGCGGGTACGCTTCGACGTTCGATGACCACAAGCTTCTGCTCGTTTCATCGTCTCTGTCGTTGGTCGCTCCTCACCTCTCTCATCTTCTGTTCTCTGGGACATTTACGTACATCTTTCTGAAGGCTCACACACACACACGCGTTGAAACATGCGGCGCTGCGAGCATCGATTTCTAAGTTTCATACAATGCAACGTATGTAGCTCGGCATCTGTGAATCTGTGAATAGGTAAACTCACTCTGATGCAGAAACCTCGATGTGCGTGCATGTTTCGACGTGTGTGAGGATGTTTGCACAGTTTTAGATCCTCGAACTTTGGACACTCGTTCTGTGCCTATCACCGTCGACACAGTTCCAAAGAAAACACGATTTCGAGTTAGCCCCGTTCCTTTCCGCCGGCTGTTTGAGAATACGTCGCAAACTCGGTCCGCGCCGGTGTGTTTCGCCGAAACGAATTGTTCCTGATCCCGCGTACATCGTGAAACGTGTTTCCACGGTCAGCCTCGCGCAGACTCTTTTATCGGCCAGCTTTTTGCTCGGCGCGATAAGAGATACCGTTTGGCAGCCAATTAGACGGTCGCTGTATTAGTCTCGACACACTTAGATTTCGCGATAGGTCGAACGCGGCGCGTTCGGAGCGACGCGGCGTCTCGTCGTTACCGGGACATGATCCGCGTACGACGACGTCGCAATTATAGCCCGATTATACGCGTTTCCAGTTACGTTGAACTTGTTCGTCATTCCATAAATTACGCGGCGGCCACGCATCCTGTTAATAAAGTGGTTCAGTGACATCGACAGCGAGGAGAGGAGAGACGCGTGGTCAGCTACCGTCGGGATCGTCGAGAGTCTCCGCTGCTGATTCATCGCGCCGCGCGCGAGCGCTAATCACCGGCTATTTGTTGGCGGTTCGCGTATAATTGCTCCCACGCGAACGATCCGATCCAACGTTTCCGAACGCGCATCATCGTGCGGCGATCGAGCGCGATTCAACGAGCGTTTCCACGGACGTACGTTGTATGTATTTGCTTGTTTGCACGTGCAGGTACAGCGAGAGCCTCGGATTCGACAGTTACACGCTCCCTCTCAATGAAAGAGACGAGGCGTCGCCACCGCCGACGCCACCAGTCAGAGACGCGTCCAGCCTCAAAGGCGTCTGCTATGGACCCGGCCACGAGAAGTATCCCTCGTGGCCAAGCGCGCCGGAGAGGCACACTGACGAGGACGTTCACAGTTCAGGGCACAGCGGATCCCATCGTTCCAAATCCTGGACCGATCATACCAACTACCCGAAGGAGAAGCCTGCCCAGTACACCAGACCGCACACGAAGAGGCCCAATCCTACGTTCACGCAGCAGGTGACCTATACATCTTTTCGTCGTCCAGACGTGAGAATTTTCCCCGAATCGACAACCTGCGTACCGATTCATCGGATCTCTGTGTACGTACAGTACGTACGTTACTTGCCTGCTGCATTCCCTCGCGTCGCACCGGTTACGAAATTGTAAACTCATTTGCAAAGAGGCGAAGCACTTTCGACGGTGTTAACGAGTCACGAGCCACCACACCGGCCAGTCTGGCCTTATCGTGCCATTTTCAGCGTGCTCCGTGGACGGGAAATGTTGCACGAGAGGACAGCGGCGACGTGCGTTCCGTGCGCATGCAGAATCGACCGGTCGAGGGGAGCTTAATTGGACGAACGTGTCGCGTTAAAACATCGACGGTAGCTTTGGCAAGACGGCGAAACCTTGGGTAAATCGCGCTACGCCCTAAAACGACGCGTATAATTAATCTCCCACACCCGCACCCTCCTTTCTCTCTCTCTCTCTCTCTCTCTCTCTCTCTTTCTCTCACGGTGACATAATCGCAGCCGTGGTTGCGCCGACCACTTCCTGAAAAGTAGGCCAGCAATTTCGAGAGAGAGACAGAGAGAGACGAGGCACTGCTGCGCCCTGACCAGTGTCTCCTCTCGAAACTCTCTCGACGTCCCCGTCTTGCATGCGAATTCCAACGAATTCCCGCCACGACGCGGGAACGTTAACGCGCCGTAATTCACTCGAACTTTCCTTTTGCTCGATTTAGGACTTCCTTATTAGCTGGACATGGTTTTTGCCGCGGTACGGTAATTAGCTCGTTGCCCGGTGGTTTATTTTAAAGCGAAACGCATTAAGCTGACACTCGATGGGAAGATACGGCTCGCTCGCGGTAAAAACGCGGAATCCAGCTTAAGTTCAATTACTCCGCTGCACTCCGGCCCAGGCAAATGCGCGCGCGGTCTGCGCTGATTGCGCAATCGATTACGCAGCTACTCGCTTGGCTCGTTCGTTCGCTGGACGCGAACACGGACGAACGAGAAAGCGTTCCGAACTCGTCACTCGGGAGGAAGAGTCAACCTCGTCTCCTCTTCCTGTTGCAGTTGAAAACGGTGATGGAACGCTGCGAGAAGATCCCGGCGGAGACTTTCGAGTCGCGGAGCAGAACCACCGTGGAGGAGGAGCCGAGATTGTGGCCTCGCGTGGACCGCGAAGGGAAAGCTCTGGGCGACGCGGAGTACGTGGTGCCCTCGCCCCCTGAACGCGAGCAACAAATCGCTCAGACCCTCAGCCACGTCGACTTGGAAGCCTACGTTAGGAGCTATCAAGATCCTCAGGTGTCCCAGGTAACGCTTCATCTTTTTCTTCTTTTTTCCTTTTTTCTTTTTTTTTTTTTTTTTTTTTTTTTTTTTTTGGACGGATCAGTCCACTGATTGGATTGTTCTTTCGCAGGTGGACATTTACAGAGAGGCAACCCTGACGCAAGCGGGTCTTGAAGAGTACACGAGGGTGCAGCATTCTCAGCAAGCTAGCTACGCACAATCCGAAGGTTATCACAGTTACGTTTCCAGCGTTGACTCGACGACCAACACTCCGTTCCTCGACAGGTACGATATCGAGTAATTACAACGACGCACTTGATAATTATTCGACGATGGTTCGTTTGTCATTCACCCTCGGATCGATCGATTCAGGTTGAGAAGAGACAGCGAGGCAGTAGCGCAGAGGCCAACATCCACCTGGGAGGACACGTCCAGGGAAGGAAGAGACAGCGTGGTGACGACGTCCAGCGGTAGCGCCTCGAGCAGCGAAACTCTGAAATGGCACGGGTCAATGTCGGACGTGAGCGTGTCCAGTGGCTTACCGGCTCGACAGGGCGCCTCGGATCGCTGGCACCACGGATCGATGTCGGACGTGAGCAGCATGAACGGTGGAATTTTGCCTCAGAAGCCCAACAACGGCTGCCACGACAAGTGGCAAGGATCTATGAGCGACGTCAGCACCAGTGGTCTGTCCCCGACGACCAAGGGCAGACACAGCGAGAAATGGCCGGACAAGTGGCAAGTTTCGATGAACGATCGCAACAAGCAGAGCCAGGGCAGATCCAGTTTGCCGGCTGTGATCAATCATTGCAACGCGTCGACCAACGTGGTGGACGTTTCGTCGAGCGTTCGAGAGAGCAAGTGGCAAGAGTCGAACATCGACGAGGAATCGCTGGTGGATAAGTCTCAGTCGGGATCTCAGTGGGACAATTCGGCGAGGATCGAGGGTGACAAGTACGGTTCGTTGGCTCAACCAATGCCACAGAGTCCGATGCGTCAGCACGTCGGTGCCACGACCCCTCGGAGTCCGGAAAATTGGAACCCTATCCACGGATCGATGTCGGACGTTAGCCAGGCTAACGGGCATCCATGTAGCAAACAGTTGATCGCTCACAGCGCTAGAGTTCAGACTCCGCAGAGACATCATTCGGAAAGTGTATTGTACTTGGACCCTGAACGAAACCAACGCAAGCTGTATCCTGTTAGCACTACTCAGCCTCAGGAATCTACGCAATCCTCGAGGTACTCTTGTCGTTCCGCGTGTTATCATCCCTAGGTTTCCTTGTCGAAAGTTCTTTGTTGAATTGATATCTTTTCTTTCAGAATGGCGCCAACATTGTCGTCTCAGCAGCCACAGATATCAGTGGCGGAGCGCATAAACGAGCTAGAGAAGCAGCAGCAACAGCAACAGCAACAGCAACAGCAACAGATGCGTTACACTTATCTGGACCCGGAAAAGCGCCACAGAGTCTCCGACCCAACGTTAAAAGCCATACAGAAGAAAGCTCTACTCTCCTTCTACGAGAGACATCACCAGGCATCCTGGAGATCGGAGCCGCAATTAGCCCAAGGAACAGCGCCAGCGCCTCAAAGTCCTCCGCCTCAACCACCACCTCGCCCTAGACCGCCTTCCTCGAGACGAGCCAGTTCCGCCTCCGATTACGCCAGTGGGACCTGGCGGGAAAACGGAAACAGAAGTCAGAACCAGGGTAACGGAGAACTGTCGAGTCCGAAGCATCAGCACAGCAACAGCTGCGGTAGTCTTTCCACGGACTTGCTGGGTCCTGTAATAGTTGGGCCAGCTATATCGATCGACGACTGGGTGCCAGAGAGACCACCGAAGAAACCACACTTGAGAAACGTTTACAACGATCGCGTGCCCAGTCCCGATTTACCACCGCCGTCTCCTCCGACAGTGACCGAGAACGAAGTTCACGATTGCGACGATCCGTTGCCGCCTCCTCCGCCTGAGCTCAGCGAAGATTGTTTCACTGAGAATCAGCGCAAGCTCGCCACTGGCAATGCTCACCACCAGTCTGAGGAGACAAAGATTCGCGACAAATCTTGCGACAGACACAAGTTAGAGAGACACTCGGTGAGAAGGTCGAAGCACGGTTCCAAGAGGGATCACGAGAAATCTGGAAAGTCCTCTCCGAATTCACCGGCGAAAACGCCGGTGTCCCAGGAGCAGGAACAACATCAGTTCGTCAGAGCTGCCGTGGCACTGAAGCACGTCGATTCCGAGATGGTGTTGGAGAACGGTGTCTCAGCTGGATTCGCCACACACAGAATGGTGGCTACCGGTCGTTCCAGTTTGCGATACCCGTCGACGCAGAAGTTGATGGTGAATGGAAGAGTAACGCCAGCCAGAAGAATATCGGAGGAGCGGCCTTTCTCCGGCAGACCACCGGCTCAGCTACCTGATCTGATCTCGCAGCGATACAGCGACTCTGGCAACCAGAGACCTGCCCCTCAAGTACCCGTGGAACCGAGAATCATTCGGCAAGAATCGATGCGAGTGGACGGCACGCGAATCGACGTTTCCAGCTTGCTCAGAAACGACTCTGCCCAGAGGTTGGAGTCCTCCTCTGGTCAGAGACCTCAGCCACAGGTGCCCAAAAACGTTGACAAAAGTGGCTCGAGCGGCGGTCAGTCGAATCAGGTAACGAGACCGAACTATCTGCCCGTTTCCGAGAGTTCCAAATGCGCGTCCAAGTATCTGGAAAGTGGAAGCCACGGTTTTACGATCGGTAGTCCGGTAAAGACGGGCTACGAGGCCAATTCTAAAATGTTTCCGTCGGAGTCGAGTCCTCAGAAGTACCACGAGCCGCCGAAATACGTGCCCAATCATCACCAACGTCACGGAGACGTAACACAGAGGAACTACTACGCTCTGCCACCCAAATACATGGACGCGCCGAAACAGAAGCCTCAACCTCAATGTCCCACGGATAGATACGGCGGCAGTGGATCGCCTAGTTCACCTCCGCCGCCTCTGGCGCCGCGACAGAACACTCCGGGCAGAAAATCGTTGCCACCTCCGCCGCGGCCGGCTCCTCCACACGCGCTGCAAGGGTAAGTTTTATGCTTGTTTTTTTTATTTTTATTTTTTTACAATGAATCGCGTCGTTTCTTTGTCGCTGTTAACGAGTTTGAAGATGGTTGGTACCGCGAAAAGTACCAGACAAACTGCCGCGTTGCTTTTCGTTAATCGTTAATTTTTCGTTGCGTTTCGTAATCGCGAGGATCTCTCGCGGGCCGTTCGTTTTACGGTCGTCAATTAAAGATCTCGAAAGAGAGGGTCGAAACGTCTGTCGACGAAAGAAAGGCAGACGGTATGCGATCGTCGAACAGTTTGAGCCACGGAACGCACACGATCCTGTAATTGCGGCGTAATTGAATGGTAAATGGCTGCTGCCGCCGCCGCTTGGCGCTCGTTGGATCCTCGTCTATTATACGTATACCGTACAGTGTCCCATCGTGCGTTTCGCTTATCCTGCGATCGATCAGTTGAATTAGAGGTAACCGCGGGTACACTTTACCCCGTGTGCTGTCGGCGGGATGCTTATTAACGGCCCTCGACGATCGATAGATCACTCGTGAACCCGACGCGCCACGTCGCGAAAACTCTCGGTCAAACCCTTCGGTTTGTCGCCGCGTCGTTTCACCGATCACAGAGCTACGAACAGGGGTTTGCTTTCTTTTCTGGTCTCACCGTTTCTTCGAGCAAAGACGCGAAAAGATTTTACTGAAATTTCTTTTTTGCTCGAGAATCGGCGTTAATCGCCAGGTCTGACTGCGCGTTAATTAACGAACTTGTGACACAATCTCCGTGAAACTGGATTTTGCTCGCGAATTTGCTCAAGCATTAAAGTTAAAAACCAGAAAATTCGCGAACCTTAAGCTTTGAGTATTCGCGATGTAAAGAAACTAGCTCGTACGAGCGTTGAGCAAGAATTACCGACGGATTATCAACCTACGAAGCCAGACGAGATCCCTCGATGCTCGTTTTTCCACCGGGGTTTAAGTCCGGGAACTCGTAAATCCCCGGGGATCAACGCCGGCGATGCCGATAGTTCGGCGAACTCTCGGCTCGCTCGTTAATTATTTTCTCGTTCGTCCGCTCGACCGAATCGTATGCATTACCATGAGATTATCATTGCAAATCTAACGGTGCCTATTACCGCCGTTGATTTACGAGCGTATGACTTTCCCTGAATCGCGTCCGGCGAATCGCTGCTCGGAACTCTTTACTTTATCCCCACTGATTTTAGTCGTCGTGTTCCCCGTAAATTCATCGATCGAGACGTTTGCTCTCCGCGGCGAGCAACATTTCCTTTGTCTCCGCCGCGTCCTTGACGCAAACTTGTTGCTCGCGAAAGAAGCGGAGAAGCGGTCCATCGAACCGCTTAATTTGCGGATCGGTTGCCCGACAGACGGAAATCGCGAAACGAAGGAGGTTTCAGCTCCTCGGAACCAGTCGAGGCCGCGAGAAGAAAAAAGTCGTCAGTGGCTTCCTCGCGACGCGAGTGCCGGCGTTCTTGAAAAGCAAGAACTCGGGCAAGGTCGATCGCGCACGAAGCTCCCTGCCTCAACGTGGCAGCGCGTTTCACCGAAGCGACGATTCTTCGTGACCCAGCGCCTCTTTGTCCATCGATCCGTGATTCTTTGGGTCTCCCTGCCGATCGGAGGATCCAACGGTCGTTGGCCACACGTCGAGAAGGCTCGAACGACTCCGTCCATCTTGCGATGGAAGAAAATCAACGACGGACTAATTGCACGGTGGCGAAGATTCACCGGCCAGACAGAGTCTACGTTTCCTCACGGAGGGCGCAGGATACAGGCTGGATCTCACCGAGCGATAAGTCTTTTCACCTTTCTTTTGTTTCGTTCTCGCTCTGATTGGGTGACCATGTTGGCTTCTGTGACGGTCGAGCGATCGTCCGATTGCCGACGAAGGAGATTTCGACCTCGCGACACGGTTCGAGGAGCAAACGCTTCGCTCCGCTCTGACCTTCGACAGGAAGAGACCAGACAAAGAGAAAGAGCGAGAAAGAGAGAGAGAGAGAGAGATCTTCTCTGTACAACCAAGTTGGCAGGTATACAACGTCGCTGCCGATTCTCCGTGCCTGCCGTCTCTCCCTCTTTCTTTCGTCCGGGGTATTCAAGCGGAGGCTTAACCTTTCGGCTAAACCGAAAGCCACCAGGCAGAAATGTCAGAAAAAAGGTTACCGCGTGGCACCACGCGGGCGTGTTTGCTTGCCTGTTCTTCGGCGCTCGATTATGCTCGCCGTGGCACTGCCTGTGCTCGTTCCACCGCGCGGATGGAAGAGTCGAACGCGTGAGAATTCGTCGACTATTCGGCCTCGTTCAATGAGATGCCCGTGTGCAGCGAGTCAGAACACGACACGGCAATACTCAACGTTCGAATCTTCTCTCAGCTGTGCTTGCACGTTCGGGGAACGGTAGTAGACCATGTTGCACGAGAAATCGCGCGAATTTATTTTTCCTCGATAGTCATCTGGGGATAACCGCCGGGAACCGGCGGGAAAAATGTGCTGACTTAGATCGCGGATCCCACTCGGATCCCAGGCGGTGTAATCTAATCGCGCGATGGCGATTACGTACGCCACGGCCTCGTGCCACGCTCCTCCAGTGCGTAGAAAATATGTTTTCCTCGCAGGAAACGTCCCTCTATCGGTTCAATCGCCGCAAATTAAAACAATCCCTGGAACAAATGACAGACGTTTCACTCGGTACGCGATCGCTGTTGGAAGCCGTTGGAAGGACGTTCTTCGAAAAGGAGAAAAACTCGAGACCACTTTGATCGAGGAATTACGTGACTGCCCACAGCTTAGTTATCGATACTCTTTACGCCGACGGTTTCGCTTTCCGTTGCGAGTTCGATGCTCGAAGAGATTAATGATCACGCCTGGTGAATATGTGCGTGTCTATGCAAATAGACTTTAAGAAAATTATAACGTTTCAGAGGGAAAAGAACAGTGAATTGAACACTTCAAGAAAAGAACCAGAGTTTATTATTAGAACCGAAGTTAATGTCCAAATTACGCGTATTTCTTGGAAACGGCGTTACTTCGGAGACGGTTCCTCAGATGTGGAACACGATTGATCCACGCGACCGATCTCGCTTTAGCCTCCAGTTGTTTTAACGAGCAACGTTTCATTCTTTAAGCTGGAAACTCGGGCGGAACTCGTCCGGCTAGATGTCACTGCGAGCTCTTCGAATCGTACCTTACTCCCTTTCTTTTCGTCGACGCACAGGCAAAACTCGTTTGATTCTGCACCTGAGGTTGCACGGAGGCAAGACCGCGACCTCGACAGGGTAACCGACGAGTACCGCCAGGTATCGCTTAACACCGGTTACCTGTCGTTGTGTGTTGTCTCCGCACTTTGCCACGTCGGATGACACCGCGTAAGGGTATAGCCGAGGAAGAAAAAGAAGCCCACGGTGTATCGTATTATCGCGAGCCGAGACGTATTCTCTGATTTTGTCGCCATCGCGCTTCGAATCGAATACTTGCTCGCGTCAAGGAAATTGGATTAACTTTTTTTTTTTCTCGAACGCTGACACGAGTCTCAAACGAACAGATGTGCAATTATATGGATTTCAATGACACTGAGGATTTTTTCAAAGAAACTCGATACGATACTGAAATGTGAAATGTAAAAATATTAGCAGAGGGAAGTAACGTGTTCCGATAAGCGCTCGTTATCAAAGTGTGTATTTAACCAACCTTTTTAGCAACGATAAACGATAGGTATTCGAGAACGATTTTAAAAGTTCTCATCTTTGACAAATATGAATTATTACGTCACGACTGTAGGCATTGCTTGATTTCGATTATGATTAAATAATTTGACCTGTGGCCGCTAAAGAGAGGTCGATCGTGGAAAAATTTATCGCACGTTTCCCTTCCATGTATTCAATTCCGTTCGATAAGGGAATTTCGAAACTAGAGAATTTTATTTGCAGCTCGAGCGACGCCGGATTGTGAAATAAAATCACAAAGTTGATTGGTTATCTGCAAAAGTATCTGTATTTATCAGACGTAGTTACACTTATCGGTTCTCGATCTCGCGAGAAAAATGAAAGCGCATCGTCGTTCGATGTACAATGTGCACTTTTAATTAAACGCTCTATCTCCACAAATGTGAAGCATAAAGGTAATCCATTCGTTCGATAAAATTAATAAAAAAGAAAAAAAAAAGAAAACGGCAAATAAAAAGTGCTACGTCGCCGAATGATGTTTTATTATCGACAACAGATAGACTTGTGGTCTTCGAAGCACCGTTCGATCATCCATGGAAGATCTGCTAATTATCGGCAGACAATTGAAATGAGAACGACGCCAGTCGTTCCGGCGTGGCGGTAAGAAGCACTTTCGTCGGACGAAAAGTCGAGCACGATGATACACTCCTTCGAACCAGCCTGCCACCAACAACTGGTGGTAACGTCCTCCCTTCGTGCGTGGCAAGACTCGTTTGACGACTCGGCAAGGAAACGGGGTCAATTGCATGCAATTCTGACTAATTCCAAGCGGGTCTAGGAGCGACAGTGGTGATACTGGTAGCGTACACGCTTTCGTTAACCAATCGTTTAACATCCGATGAAAAGAAAGTGCTTCGCGTTGTTTCGGGATTTCATAACTACAATACGTGGCAGTTTGAGCAAAGATTCGTCCACTGTGTAACGTGCCAAGTAGCTTTATTTTCCTTTCGTTTCACTCGACGCAGCTAACCGCATTGCTGACACGTTATGAAACTTTCATAACGTCCGGCTAGATTGATTTTTTAAAAGACCGAATTGATATATCTAATCGGCGGTGTGCTTTCGCGAAGAACGGAAACGCCTACCGCGCGAGCCTGTTCGACATTTCTCAGATAACTCGTCATACATATTGGAACAGATATACGTATGTATACGCTGGTCGTGATATAATGGTTACAGGCTTCTCCGATGGGTCGTTTTATAAGCAGCTTTTACGTGGATAGATGTCGATTCGAGCGATTTATTGCGTAACGAGTTTCTTCTCGTTCCCCGTTAACCTCGTTGACCAATCATCGCCTCTTCTGCGGGTTTCCCTCGTCTTCCTATATTCTCGAAATTACCAGCATTACCCTATCTCTTACGCTTGTATTTGAGATCGAAAATCTAGTCACTATCAATTAAAAAAAGAAAAAGAAAATGAAAATACATGTGAAACAGTAGATATCGCGTAATTCTGTTTAGAAGTACAACGAGCGTTCTTAAATTAAATATTTCCATTACTGGTGTTAAACGAAAAGGTGACAGGTCGTACACATCACGATCCAAACGGTCGAAAATCTAATCTGTCCGCAAAACATAGTTATGTAACGTAATTTGCCGCGGACGAGCGTCCACGTCCCGGCACCGACTTCGTTCCGAGCGAAGCGTCGCTGTTTCCGTCGTTGACGAGGAAATAGCTGCGCCGGAGAGAGCCCCGGGAGGATAAGGAGCAAGTGACAGGGGACAGAAATGACAACGACGAACGGAGAGACAATGGACAGCGAGTCGAGACCGACGGACACCGGACACGGAGTCACGGGAGCGTCTCGAGGAACGGTATCTTCACTCGCGACACTTTATCTCACGAGTAAATGGTTAAATTGCTCGACATTATTAACCGAGCTCAATTTACCGTTAGAACACGTGGACCATCCGACGAAATATTCGAGCCTCGATCGAGGCTAATTCCATCGTAAAAAAAAAAAAAAAAAAAAAAAAATCGTTTCACGAATCTGCAAATACCTACACGCGATCGTTCCGTTCAGTCAAGCAGTCCAGTTTCGAGTCGGCGTTCCGTTTAATTGGCTCCTGTTAACATCAATTCACCGTGTCGACGCTCGATAAGGCCCGCCGTTACCTCGGAGGTGTTTTCCTTTCTGCAGCTTTCACTGCAGGTTCGCTGATTTTACTTTTTTTTCCCCCTCCTGTCCTCCCGATATATCCTTTGACTCGGCATTTATCCTTGCGTTTTCCGTTAACCCCTCGAGCGAATCGTTTCCCCGCAGACGCGAGGAAAGGAAAATAACGAAGCTGAATGGAAACGTTTATTTTCAACGGCCAAGCGCGGCTATTAAACGCTTATTAAACGACAGCCGCGACTCGAGGGTGAAAATTCGAAGTTTCCTCGCGAGTATCTTAATAGATAGAAAAACCACTTGATTCGTGGATCGAGCTCTCCCCTCTCGAGGCCACGTGTTTCCAACGAAACGGCTTTGTTATTACGATGGAGGAGACCAACGATTGTTCGCGAAGCCACGTGCGGTCAAACTGTTCTGCAATAGAGGCTCCGGATCGTAAAGTCTTTCTGGCGCGTTTGCCGGAGTCGACCGATCCGGCGATGAACGAGCGATAGAACGAGCGCGTAAACGACCGCGACGTTTCACCGACCTCTCGGAGGAAATCGTTGACCGCTAATCTCTGAAAAATTGCCCCCGAGGGTCAGTGACACCCGGTGGCCAGGAACATAACCGCGACTGTTGTTGCACCTGCAGGAAAACTAGCCGTCAAACCGCAGAGAGATCACGGGCGCGTCCTCTGCTGGTCTTCGTCCTTTCCGCGTCGCAAGAACGAAACGCGCGCCCGCCGCGATATAAATAGAACGACGCGATTCCGGAAATTCGAATTCCAGAAGTTTCGACGAGAATAACGAGAAATGACGTGATTGAACGAACCTCCGAGGCTGGTGGTCGACTATTTCTCGCGAGTCTTGACGAAGCTCAGACGTGTGTACGTAAAGAAATATATACAATTACACAATTTACACACTTGTATATTTTCGGCGTTTCTCCAAAAGCGCAACAGTTCGTTAGATTTCGATCGGTGCGTCCTTTTCTTTTACCAGATGAGCGATGCCATTCCATCGTTGTGAGTCGCCAATTTGCGTATAACTTATCACTAGTTTATTAAACTGAACCTAAGTGTGAGTCTTATACCACTTCTGATATATAAAGGATGTATAAAGATTCGTGGTTCTACGTGGAATTTGCAAAGAGTATTTCAGGGTATTCGGGATGCGAGTAACAGAGATTTGTCGAACGATAAATTTGTCAGTTAGGAGTTTATTCGAGAGATTCGGGGTAAATTAACCGCGGCCGATGCCAGCGGGGAGAGCTTAAACCAGAGAGATGATAAATTCCTCCGGTTGGAACTTGAGCATTCTCGATCCGAGTGCTCTCGCGAGACAATCTCCAAGTATGATGCAAATCGCGGAACGACCCGCATAAACCCGACCCGAGGGTTGCGGTATTATCGTAATAGAGTTTGCAGCAATCCGTGAGAGTCGAACGTGACGAGGGCTTACGCGTGTTTCCTTCGTTCCGCTGTCTGCGATGTGCAACGTGTTGGACACTCGGCTGTTTGCATTACAATTACCAGCCAGACCCGTGGCTGAACTTGCAGATTTCAGTTCGAGAAATAACACGACGGATATCTCGTCGGCTGAGCCGAACGTTCGGCAAACAGATGGCAGGCAAAAATTATCTGGCGGACAATCGTTGTAAATATTTGTATCGACGATCTCGGCCGAAGTGGTCAATGGACCAACGAAATGCAGCTCGCGATGCAAAAAGAAGGAGAAAAAGAGAAAGAAAAAAAGCAGATGTGCAAACGTGAATGGAAAGACCCAAGGCGAATCGACGAGAGACCAGATGTCAGCGACCAGATCGTAAAGTTCGACGCAGATCTCGATCTGATCGACGGCGCGCCGTGGTGAACGTCGTCGCTCCGCGAAATTACACGGCGCCGTCGGTGAATTTGTCAGGCTAAAAATCCGACAAATGAAAGGACGCTTGATAAAATTAATGGACGAGTACGCTAACGTTTGATTCGCAGTTTGTTTTTCATTCGGCTGTTCGCCGCCTGTTCGTTAGGCTTCAATCGCAGCTGAAATGGACGATTGAGCCCGCATGCGATGATCCAGGGTCGCGAGTCGACCGGAATAGCGATCGCAACAGCGCGTTACATTAAAAGCATCAGCTAGCAGCGTTCGGAATAGCGAGTGATATCACCGAGCAAAAGTCAGATGGTTTTACCTGTGCTCGAGCTGGCTCGAGCTGTATTAGCGACTCTCGATCGAGTGCCTTGCAAATATTCGTACGCCACGTTCATCACGAGGGACGTACGTTTTTTATCGGCTGATTCATTTTGAAAGCGTCATATTCGACTCGCGAAGATCGGCGAGGGCTGAATAATTTCTATTTTGAAATTGAAAAACGTCGTCGGCGGAGAGACATAATTTTTTGACGTAACGTTTTTAACGCAATCTCGATTCACGGATCGGGGAATTTATCTTTTCTGAATGCCTATTAGCGGTTTGCCTCGAGGAGGCAAACTTTCGCCGGAGCGTCCCCGCCTTCGACCATTATGATAAGAAAAATATCTGCGCAAAGAGAGGTAGGCAGCATTGCCCTGGTTCTCGTAATCTGTCATTCCGCTCGCTGCGGAACGAGAGCGAAGTATAAACGCACTTTCTACCGCGTCGTTTTTCCAGCTGCTCGCGGAAGTGCACCGATAACCGCTCCATTGATAAATGGGAACAAGCCTCGCCACTTTGCAATGTGTCGTGCATTTCAACGACTCTGGTTGCCCTCGCGGCTCTTCCCATAACCCTGTGCGCGTAACTTTTGCACGAGCTCTCCACCACCAACGATACATTCGTCGCGTCGAATCGCGAACTACATGCCTCTTCGATTTCAGATATTTTGGCTCGCGTCCAGCGTCGGCTGAATATCAACGTTGAAAATAATACCGATTTCCCCGAAAAACCAGCGAAACTCACGCCGGGGAAAGCTCTCGCGCTGTACCAAGCACGCGCTGGCCTTTATTTATAGAAACGTTGCGCGCAACATTTTTAGTCGTCGAAGACGTCAGCGTAATGACCGCCCCTTTGTCAAACGTCTCCGCTCGCACGAAATGTTCCTTCGCTCGGAACTGGAATTTGGAAAGTTGCCCGACTATCCGGACAGCCTTCCGTCCGACGTCCGGCGTCGAAATCCCAACTGGCGCCAAAATAGAATTCCAGACTGGCGTGGTCTGCCGGTTGCCCCTTGGACAAACACACGAGGCCGACGACGACGACGCGCGTTCGAAAATCGTATCTCACGGAGTTTCGGCCCGGGGGATTGTGTTCGCTGGAGAGAAGAGGAGAGCGGGATAAAAAGTAACGGTGCACGAGCACACATCTCTCGATATTACTCGTCGCGCGCAGCTTTTGGTCAGGACTGACCGTAAAAATCAGGTGAAACTGGCTCGCTTGGGCGCGCTTGTTTCGTTTCTTCACTTCCTTCCTTCTTTTTTGTCTGCCTTCTTTCTCCTTTTTTTTTTTTTTGCCCCCTCCTCTCCCCTCTTTTCTTTCGTCTTTACCCACGACCCGCTCGTCGTTCACGGTGGATCTCGCGATGTTATCGCGGCTCACGTTCCGTCCCCGTGAATTCCATTCGTCATCGAGAGATCGTGGACAGGATGCCAGCCAGCGTGGCTGTACGCGCGATAAGTGGAAGTCCTTATTTTGACTCGTTCGACTGGCCGAACGTCGTTTCATCCGATCAATCAAATCGGACGCGGACGCGGACGTTCGATGCTTACTCTCTTTGTCTCTTGTTATTTCCACGCGATACGCGCGTTTTTCCTCTGTCTCTCGTGATTCTCGCGGATTCTCGGTTTTGGGTTGAATGGAGTGGAGAGAGGAGTGGAAAACGAACTAGGAAGAAGGAACGAGGTGTCGTATTTTCGATCGATCGAGCGTGAAAGAGAAGAAACAAGCTGGAAGTGTGCGCACGGTGGTGGAAGGAGAGTAGGTGAGGTGAGGTGAGAGAGGTCTTTGCCAAGTATACAACGGCGTTGTGCGTCAAACTCACTTACCTACGACAATCGCCGCGGGCTGTGCCGGTTTTCTGTCTCGGGACGAGCCGCGATCCGCTCGATCTCGTCGGACAGGCCTGTTATTACACGGGAATGCGAAAAAGGAGGACCGGACCTTCGCAGATCGAGGAAACTGTTAAAAATGTACGGCCGTAGCCTGAACACGCCTGACCGCCCTTCGCTTCTAATAAACGTGGCTAACGTACCGAGGAAGACGCAGACGTGCCGCGTATATAGAAAAGATTCAGCGCGTTGGGAGGCGGCCGAGTCGGACGTCGATGGAAATTAGATCTCGTCTAGCATCGCTAATAGATCAACCTGTTAACCGGCAGAGACAAGTTAACTCGTCGTTCACTTCTTGGACATTGTCGTTTCTTCACGAGCTATTCCATCTCGGTTCATCTCTCGATAAAGAGATCATTTTTGTCGAGAAGAAAGGTGTTTCAAGTGATTCTGAATACTTTTGACCCTATGGATAAGAAAAAAAAAAAAGAAAAAAACTGCACGACTTGTACGATTTGTCTCACTGAAGGGCCTAGAAGCAACTGTTCTGACTAGGAAATGAAGACGACTTTTTTGCCATAAAATTTGAATCGATACAAAACAAATTACAGGGGCGATCGCTCCTACTCGAGGTCTACGCCACGCCCCTTCACGAATCACGTGACCCAAATCAACCAATCGGTAATTTTCGTTGCATCAGCGTTGCACCTGAAGAGGCCCGATTTTCTGGGTTACCCCGGCTAAAATCACTTTCGGTGAAAAGAAAAAAAGAACGGAAGAAAGTTCCCTTCGTATTTCTCTATTCGTCCATAAAATTGGTCAGTATCGGCAGCGGCGATCGTCCGTTAGCTCGCCACCCCTTGTCGACGCTCCTCGCGATCTTGTATCATCGGAACGCATTGTCGAAGATCGGAGATTGCACGAGGCTCGTGTAAATTACGAGGCGTGTGCGTGGACCCGACGTGGGCTCGCGTTCAAGCCCGCGTGGATGCCGCGGAGATTTAATCGCGACCTCGAATGAATACCTCGGCCATGTTTATTACGCGAAAAGGATAATCACGCGGCCGGTACAGATCGACGGAGATGACGTTTACAGCGTTCTCTTGCTGGACCGGCAGCGGGGAGAGCCACGGCGTCCCTTTCCGTATCGTCGTAAACTCTCGCTTCGCAACTTTGGCAGTTGTAACATATAAATTACAGCATTCGCGGCTTGTGCCCCGCCGTGGCCGTAACTTACGGACGTTGTCCTCCTAGGAAACGAGTTATGATTCGAGATGTTGCAACTTGCGAATCACCGGCCCGTAGCGTGTAATAATCCATGGACCAACCGCCCATTTAGGAATTAATTCGTAAATGCTTGTTGTTCACCGACAAGCTGAACGAACGTAATGGTACGAACGATGTAAGGTAGCTTCCACGATTTTTGTAACGTTAACGTTAAAAACCAGTTCGATACATTCATATATGTGTACATAAGAAATTTGACTTTTTGCTAATAGTTTACATGTGTATATTATCGTACAAAGTGTTGACTTGTGGATTTGGAGCAAACAATACAAATGTATCGACTACTGACGAGAAGTCAAATCGATACATACACGCAATATGATACGTGCACGTGTATTGAATATGATACGTGTATGTATATGACAACCAATACGTTAAATTCCGCCATCCCCACTCAAATACCCTTTCATCCCCGCTCGGAGGAAGATTCGAATTCGAGGCACGGCACGGCCGCGTCATCGCGAAACGAAAGGCAATCGAGAAAAGGGCGAATTACACATCTCCGAGTTTATTAGTCGCTCTCTAGACATCAAATTAAACCGGTTCCCCAGCCAGATACATCTCGTGCCGTTTCCACCGTAGCACGGTAGTGGTCGGGTAGACGCCTGTCAACGGCGTTAATGTGATTCAGGGGTGCGAGCATGAGCGTTCCCCGTACTATTTACATGCGTACAGTTTGCCGGTTCAGATCACAGGGGAAGATAATGAGACACGTTGACCTGTCGCGGCTCGTTCGTCCCTCGTTTGGGCCCCTCGATCGGGGCCCTCGATCCGCTTCGTGCATCTTCGGACCGCGTCGCCTGTTCCGTCCTTGTCCGCCGCTCCGACGCCTTTCTATCTGCCTCTCGCTCGCTCGTCGTTCCCCACTTTGAACGCGGCGTCGACGTTCGCGACCCGTGACTCCCCAGTCATTCCGTTGACAGCGTTCGTGGCGTTTGTGTCGTGTCGTGATCTTTCCTTTTGAAAGTCTATGGCAGCTGTCAACACTACTCTCGGCAGAGGGCCAGCGGTGTCGTCGATACGTGAACGCGATTCGGTCGTTGTTTGACGGGCGTCGATCGTGGTTTGTACGTCTCGTTCTCGTTGTTCGCCGACTGCTTTCCTTCCTGTTTCAAAACGGAGTGCCCGACGAAAGTGAGGAGAGGATTGATTAAAGGGATGTTGACAAATGTGTGATTGATTGTACGGTGGAAGGCGAGAACGCGAGTGGATAGCATCCCCCCCGCGGTGGAGATGCGATGACCTGAGGTGTTTGTAACGCAGCGACACGAGCACACGGCCGATGGACAGATGTTGAATCTGAACATTTACAACGTCGTGGGCAGTATCGGCACGATGGTCTTCGGGAGCAACAAATTTCGGATACGGAGGTACGTGTCCAAATGTGTCAGGTTCGGTTCAACGAACCCTTACCAATCTCTCTCGCTGGAAATGTCACGTCCGTGGAGAAAAGAAGAAAATAAAAACGGAGAATACACAGAGAACAGAGCTGTGATACGTGGACGTGTTAACTTGTAATTCCGAGAGCGAATGCCCTTTGGTCACGTATATCGTTCTCTTTGTAAATACAACGTAAACCCGTGGAACTCAATCTTATCTCAGACTTTGGATTTCATTCTGATTTAACATGCTATCGAACCTCATCTGTGTCTCTTCCATATCTTTCGATATCGTAGATCGACGTAATCTATAACCACTCGTGCGTTGGAATTTCGAGATACACAGTTCGCACAGTCATCGGTTTGCACAATCCTCGCGCGATATGATTCGAGTTGAGAAGTGACGGGAAGCGAAATTTTGCCGATTTATCGCGCAAAGGAGACGTAGGTTGCACGTAGGAAGCGAGAGTCGGTTCATTAGAGCGCAATTGGTAATAACCGTGGACTCGATGCCTCGCGTTCGTTCACGGTTCAAGAGACGTCGAAGGGGGTCGTGGGTTCACTCAGGAAGAGCAGCCAAGGAGGCGTGCACCAATGGAAAAAAAAAAGCAGTTATCGAAGTTATCGCTTCGTTCATTTTCACCTGTTTGATAAAAAAGGTACAGAGTGGCTTCACTGATGCGCCTTCTATCGGCGTATTTGCCTGCGCGTATTGTACGATAAGTAGAAAGTTTATCGGCCAACGAGCCTTCCGCTTGACAGTGATGGATGAACGCGTGTACGGTTTTCTTGTCGCGGGCCACGGGTCTTGAGTGATCCAGTCGCAAAAAAGATCCTCGGAACGAATTAACAGGGGACACGGTTCTCTAGGCGATCAAAGTTCACAATCGATCGCCATCACGACCGATTTTCGACCGTGACCTGAACATGCTCTGCCTAACATGGTTCTACGGGAGGACACGTAAGAAACTGTAAACTCGGGGCCGAGTTCGAAAAACGATTTCTTTGCTTGTGCGATGCTGGTGGGGTTGCAGCAGATCGAAAGTAGAGTCATCGAGAAAATATTCAGTGTTTTGCCGGGACAACGCGACAGACGAAGCTTTGAGAAAGAACGCGTACGAATATCGAGGCGCTAGCCGTTGGAAGGCTTCTCGTGTCCACCGCTTCTTCTGGAAGCCTTGCAAACATGCACGTACCTTCGAACAAAGAGTCATCTACTAGTCGCCGTTCGCTGGGAAATAAAATGTTGATCGTTGCCTCTGACGCAGCAAACCGCTCGAGAATCGTTCCGTTTCTTCTCGACAATGTCCATCAACCGACCGGATAAGCGAAATTAGCGACGCCCATTACACGCTCGAGCCCCGTTGAATTTTAAGTTTCACCGACGACGAGGATAGCTCGCGTGGAAAAACCGTTCGACCCAAGCAAGCGGACTTGACGTCTCCGGCTTTCCACGTGTACCCGTTTTAATTAACCCATCCATCGGACGTGCACGTATACGTGTATACAGGCGCTCGATACGGTCCGCAGATAGGTGTACAGGACGGCTAGTTTCAGGGGAATCGGTTTACGTAGCCTAAGAAGTAACCGGGCAAGCGAAGCCTGGGAACTATCCGTTCGATACGGCCGCAATAGGCAAGAAAGAACGGCAGAGCGAGCGTGTCTTTCGTTCGCCGACTCTCCTCGCGGGCTCGTACTCTATTTGTCGTGCTTCGTGATTCTCTTACCTAGAGTATCGCGCAAGGACGCTTTATTTCTCGGGCTCGATGATCGAGATTCGTCGCCGGATTTATCGGCGATTCGCGGTCGATCTATGAATAGTCGTATTCACGTCCTAGCTATTCAGCGTATGTACGTATAACGACGCGTGGTCGTCTCGCATCTTTCTCTTTCTCTTCTCTCTTTCGTCCCTACCTCCCCGCGTATCACCGCGTACGCGTGTTTCTTTCTTCGTCTCTCCCGCCCCCCCCTCTCCCCTCTCCTTTCTCCAGAACGCGCGCTCTTCCTTCCAATCTCCTAACTACATTGTACGTACGCCATGTGGTAGGTTGTTATTTAACTGCCGGATCAAACGAATATTTAACCGGTTAATTTAACGTTTACACGTTACGACGCGACGGCCGTATTTATTTCCGCTTCTTGCCGCCAGCAACCGGTGCCTCGCGTATTTACGTGTTGCAGTATACGTTAAACGTGTTAAACTCGAACGTGTTTATCATTCCTCCCCTTCTTTCCCTCTTTCATTTTTTTTCTTTTTTCCTTCTTTTTTCCTTCTTTTTTTTTTTTTGCTTGATCGAAACTTCTCTTTCACTTCGTTCCACAGCCGTTCGATTCACGGCCGAAGCACGGCAAAGGAACATTACAGAACGTTTCCATTTCGCTGGATTCGGCTCGAGGTGAATTACTGCAAGAAAGGTGAAATGCCAATGTCCTATCGGGACGTTTGACTCATAATTTCATAACTTCTCTCTTTCTCTCTTATTTCGTCTTCCTGCCTATTTCGTGGACGCGAAGCACAGCTGCTACACGCAAATTGCAAACGAACCGGTCGGCGATACGCAATTATCGCCCCTTTTGTGACGATTAGTTTCTTCGAGGGAAGGAGTACGACGTGTTTATTTATATTTATTGCACGAGTTTCGGAAAATTTGCTCGAAACTATTAGATCGGCGAATCGGTGAAAAGATCGCCACTCGATCGCACGATAATAATTTTGTGCCGGTTTCTCGCTTCGACTGGCGACCGATCGGTTTCCTTCAGTCATCCGAATCTCCTCCGTCCTCTCGCAAAGCGCCCCCTTTCTCACGTTCCACTTCGATCGATGAAAACACGGAAAAATTCACGGCGCAGAGCGTCGGTGCTCTTTCGAGTTGGACTTTTCACCGAGGTATCTCTAAATCAGCGCCCTCGCGTCTGCGAGAGTTCATTCCAGTCGCCTGCTCGCGATCCGGCCATCGACGATCGCTTTCCCCTGTTGCTGCCAGCATCATCGAGTCTGCTCTCGATCATCGCGTGCGGAGGTTCTAATTGCGCTCGCCGCGAGATTAGCAGAGATTTCGATCCGGTTTCGATCAAAATCACCGATCCGATCGATTAATAATAACGGCTGGAAAGGACCGGATGCTGAGCTTGCTATCCGACTCTTTCGCCGAGGACTCTTCCGGTCCTTCTTCTTGCGACACGCTCCGTTGTGTCTGACATAATGGACCGTTGTTCTCTCACGAACGAGACTTCAGCCTTATAACCGACTCCTAGTCTCCGCTCGTTCTTTCTTCGCTGCAGATTGCGGTAAAATGACCGTGGTAAAATATGTAATGGAGCGATCGTGATTGGACATCTAGTTTGTAACCTTTCTATCGAGTTATCGGCCTTTGGTTTTTCATTCCGATCCACTATAGACCGCGGATTTTTACGCGTTGGTGAGAGATTGAAAAGCGCAGAAAAAAAAGAAGGAGGAAATTGCACGCAACTTTAAATTATTTTATACGATTAACTGTTGATATTTTGATGTGGTTGTTCCAGTATTAACAGACATTTCCGTTCTTTTTCTTCATTTATATTATTTTTGTTAACCAACCCAATGTGTATGTGTTACACGCGCCGTGAAAGTATACATAACTGTATACATGCGTTAAATACAAATGAATAGATGCGCGTAAAAATATGTAAAACGTAGAAATGCTTATTTTGTAATATATGTTATAGAAAGCAACCCTTTAAATGCGTTCAGAAAAGTACGAAACTGCGTACGGTTAATGATCCGCGGTCCACTAATTACCTTCCTTACCTTTTATTGCAATCGTGTCGCGAATAGAATACGAATCTGTCTTCCGATTAGAGCAATATTTTATTTCATAATTTTCCAAGCGTAGTGCGTGGTCGTGTAGCTACGTAGAAACGAGGAGATTGATAGACGTTGCCAGCAGGTAGAACTCTATCGCAGGTGAAAACGTAGAAAACAACGGCGATATAAATAATGTACGAAGTATGTACCTGCTGGAACGATATCGGCTGGAGAAAAAAAAAAAAAAAAAAAAAGAAAAAAAGTTCAAATTGCCGCGATATCGCGCGTATCGTGGTGGCCAATCGCGTGTACAATCGCTCGTCTATTAACTCCGTTTCCCGGTGAACGCGCAGACTAATGTGTCATCGGTAAACTCCGTATCTCCGTTTCAATTCCGCGCACAGCTACACCCATTCATTCCGACTGGCTTTCAATCAGGATGCCCCGACCTCTCCTCGTGCACGATGAAATATCACCGCTAATGGACTGTTCAATTAAATCGCTCTTCCCGGGAAAATAAATCCATCAGCGAGAGGGACACGCCTCGCGAGCGAGTTTAACGGTAGACTCGGCAGAAAAGTCGTTCGGCGGATGGAATGGGTATTTCACGCGAATTTTCCAGCCGTGGAAAATGAGCGCGTCGAAACCGATCCGAAACCTCGATCGAAACTCCCGGACGGTTTTCCATCGCGGCGAATCGGATCAGATATGGACGTACGCGTCGTTAACACGGCAAACAACGCACGAGGAGGACGCGGCCACACGCATCCGCTGCAGACGCGGTGCTGCACTCACGGGCGTAATGAGCCGTCGCTCGTTTTCCGACGAGATCGCTCCGCGCTGGCTCATTAGCTTTCACGCCGAGCCCGTACGTGTTCCGCGCGTACGGCCGCGTATAAACACTCCGGGGATACGCTTCCGAGTTAGCATCGCGAAATATTAATTACCACGTGCTGTCTAGCAGCCAGCCTGCTGACACCTGTTCCATCTTCGATCTTCCCATCTCGGCGTGCAAGATTCCACAATGTGCTTCTCGGAAACATTGTTCGTGCTCGGAACTGGATAACAGAAGGCACATTGAAGTTAAAATCGCGATAAGAGTGAATCTCGAATCTCGAGATTCGAAGGCTTTGATAAAAATGGAAATACGCCAAGCGCGTAACTGAGAGGACGGAACATCCCGAGCTTGGTGAATGAGCAAGTATCGCGATCGAAGGGAACGGAACGGAGCAAGGCTGCTCTGAATTCCTCTGTTGGCTGTTGGCTTCGAGCACGCTCTCGAGTGCGCGACGAACGATCGATAAAATGATTTCGAGGCATTTATATCGGCGCTCGGCGACGATCCGTGTCGGTGAACCCGTGTCACCGGCTGTCAATATTAGCCGAGCGGCCGAAGCGCGCGATCGATTTCTCGAGACGGGCTCGTGACGCGGGGCGACAGGATATCGGCTCGATAAGATCGCGCGGCTGGCTCGATCATCCGTTCGATTTCCTCGGGTTTCCCGCCGTAATTGGAGAAACGATCGAAACAGAGCGGAATTAAGCGGTCGAGAAAAGATCGCGTTCGCGGGATCTGAAGCCAATTAATTAGACGGCGTTCGATCTCCTCCGATCTCCTCCGAACGGCGATCGCCCCGATTGCAACAGTATGGAACGAATCGAAGCAGAATTGGAAAATGTCGAAAGAGAGGAGAACGAAAGCGCCGGCGATCGAGGATAATAATTACCTAATCGACGCATTTGTCGTCGCGAGATCCTCCAACCAGAGTTGAGCGAAACGAATCGTAAACAAAGGTGCTCCTCAATGGACACAGAATCGCTATAAACCACTCAGTCAAGAGCTTTGACTTTAATCAAAGACTAAAGCGAACCAGAACTATTCCTGCTTTCGCTGAGAGAACGTATTTAGATCTCGGACTTCTCAAGTACGAAGGAGATTGGCGGTGATCAGTCCGAAGATATCGCGACGTCACTGGCACAGAACTATGCACTGGATTATTCTAGCGAGCGAACACAAAACGCTTCAGTTGCATCGCAAATATTTACTCGATATACACTTTGTACAGACGCGTGTCTTTTTACACAGATCCCCGTTTCATTGGAATTTTATTTCCAAACTACGGTCCTTCGTTTCGATATCCCACCATTTCCTAGGTTTCATGAAACCTGCATCAGAGTCAGTGTGCCTCCTCACTATCGATTCTTTGGTTTGTCCTGTAATACCATGTTGAAACACGTGCTTCAAAATGTTGCATCATTTTTCAATTCCAATAGGAGGCATTTTATGTTAATTAGAAAAAGTAAGGAATTTTAAAAACAAAAAATTAAGTAGGCTAAGAAGAAACGAGCAAATTGATGACGTTGTTAAAAGAGCCGAAGGCGTGTTTCTGCGTGAGGCTAAATCGACGCTGCGAAAAGAATCGCGTGCACGTGAAACGAAACGGTGATAAAGCCCGGAGGCGGAAGGTGATGCCGCCGATCTCGTATCTGCGAACGAACACGGATAGAGACGTCTCGCGATTTACGGTTCCCTCCGGATCGTCCTATGAGTTGCCGCTTGATTTATGGAGGCTCCGGTGATCCCGGGAGCGAGTAATCGATTCAGCGCCGGAAAAGTCGCGACGAGGCCCTTCGCGACGGGAGAAAGCGGACGCGGATCGGGCGAAAGAGAACGATGATTGATCGTGGCGACGCTGTTAGGAAATTGCGTGCAGTCAAGTTCGGTCAACTCTCTGCTGATCGAGAACGACGGCTCGACGTTTGCACGACGATGGAATCGGCGCGCGAAGCGAACGCGTCGAGGTCAAAGTTCAGCCCGCGTTGCCATTATTTTGCTACTATTCAAAAGTGACTTTATTGACTATAAATACTACGACGAGCGCGTTGGGAGTTTTAAACGAGCGTGCGCGTTTCGACACGGCGATGTCGAACCGGCATGTCGTATTGTGTGGAATTATTAACAGCCTTCTCCTATACACTAATAAAACACTTTAATGTTGCGAATCTAATGTCACTCGATATATCATCGGACGCTTTTTAATCTGCCACTACACAGACGAGAGATCTTGGTCTCTTGACAAATGCTTTCTACGTGTTTCATTAGTCTTTGTTCCTTTGATATTAGTCGTTTTTTCAATCTCTCGGGAAAAAAGGCCACTGATCTCACCATGTTGCTGAGCTCGAATTTCCAGCAAGATGTCGTTTCAGTGCTTGAAGAAGAAAAAACTGCACGACTTGTACGCCAATACCATTCGTCTCACTGAAAGACTAGGAAATGAAGACGACTTTTTTCACCATAAAATTTTATCGATACGCAAATATTTGAATCGATGCAAAAGAAATTACAGGCACGATTACTCAATACCAGACAATGGCCACTCCTACTCGAGGTCTAGCCCACGCCCCCTCACGAGTCACGTGACCCAAATCAACCAATCGCTAATTTTCGTTGCATCAGCGTTGCATCTGGATTACCGCCGCTAAAATCATTTTCAGTGATAAAACTATAAATGTTCTCAGACGTATTTGCGTGAATTACGAACGCTCGTCAAGAATTCAAAGACTCTTGTTCGCGGTAATATTCACTCAACGCGATTGTCCACTTTCTAATTATTCTCATCGGTTTAAATTA
The DNA here is from genome assembly GCA_001276565.1 of Melipona quadrifasciata. Lineage (NCBI taxonomy): Eukaryota > Metazoa > Arthropoda > Insecta > Hymenoptera > Apidae > Melipona > Melipona quadrifasciata. The sequence goes on along the minus strand of KQ435729.1, from coordinate 2,049,857 downwards.
CTCGATCATCGGACCCACTCTTAATGTCACTGGCCAAGCAGCTTATTTCTTGTCGTCATCGTCGTGGTCAATTAATCGCGACTCGTCGCCCATCGAGTGGTTATCGAGGCTTGCCACGAGTTATCACAAGGGACAGCACGCGAAGGACACTGGGCACCAGATGAATATCAATATTCTCGTCACGATCTGTACCGTTCTCGAGTGAACCCATCGGAATTTAAAGTCGGTATTTACCTTGAACGAGTCCCGTGTACACGGTAGCCGGACTCGTAGGCGGAAGAAACAACGAGCCCCTTTGTTTGGGCGCTTCTATGACGAGTTCTGAGAAATCGGTCTTCTCGAACCTTCCTTCTCCCTCCCTTTCTCTCTCTCTCTCTCTCTCTCTCTCTCTCTCTCTCTCTTT
>KQ435729.1:2027085-2038935 GCA_001276565.1 Melipona quadrifasciata | reverse complement strand
TAGGCAAGCCGACTGCGTTGCGCTTCGCCTGACGCGCCGAACAAAATTTTTCGACGTAGAAAGCGAGTACCGATCGATACCACGACCGCGATTCCGTGGAATCGGCCTATAGTCGTTGCTCGTTTTAAGGCTTCGCCGTTCGTTGTTCGACCGTAAGCGAAGCCCTCGAGGATAAAGTACGATAACGGACGGATGATAATTCGAAACTTCCGAGCACGTCCGAGCAGGGTTTGATGTAATAATATTGATCGAGGTTTTCGAGCGGATTACGGAACGATGACGGGCATGAAACGCTCCGTATGGTTTATATTTGATCGGAGTATATAAGTGGTACGAGAGGAGACAGGTGGTTACGAGTTTACAGAGTGGGGGATTAAAACGTCGGTCGTCTCTAATGGAATTCGATCGCAAGTGTTTTGTAGATTGGCGACAAAGTGCGCGAAAAGAACAAGCTGGTAGATTGTACGAATTTCATTATATTTCACTCTGTCGCGATCTTTTATTTCGCTTTCGTTCTTTCGTCGTTGGAAAGCTTCTTTTGACGAAAATGTGACAGATAATCTTGTCTTTTTGCTCGGGGATTTTATTGTTCTTTCTGACAAGTGAAAAAGTATCTCGAAAACCAAAAATGTAACTGCGTAAACTGGCTATAAACAGTTAAATTAGTGGGTTACATTGTTAACGGAAGCTTCTTTTATGTCATCTGCCAACAATTTATTTAAAAATAAAACAGCATTGGGAATAATCGTCCTGTTGAAATGGTATTCAGCGTGAAATTTTGTTGATTATATCTTTTCAACATGTGATACTGTTTAACGTGCATTGCTGACTTACTAAAATAGTTGTACTATGTAAGAGTTAATGGTGCGTACGATACTTTCAATTTTCGAAAAAAAAATAATCTTCTTCGTCATTTTGTAAAATTCCATAAGAGGCAATAAAAAGTTTATGGTTTATGTGAATTACTTCGAATGAACGTCAATTGATTCACGACTGCTTCTGCCCTCGGGAATTTCTTCTGCTACTAAGCTATTATTTATCGAGCTACTACAATACGAACGTAACAATACTCTTTATGAAATGAACTAATTTTTAAAATATTTCTTCAAAGTGTGACACCACTCGTAACAGTCACTCTTATATATAACAGAATAATGCAAAATGAAGTTTCTTTCCACTAGTCATGATTCTTATAAATTTACGATTCCTCGTGCTTGAAAGCTTTATATTAATAGACTTCCGGTAGATAAAGTGTTAATATAGAAACGTGATATAATTTCCATTTGGACGGGGGTCAGCCGTTCGAAAACAAGCCGATATTGGCCGATCACGGATGCACCAGGGTTCGTAGCGTGAAAACACGCGTCTCAGATGATTCTCTCGAATCCTTTCGCGTCACCGGATGCGACGATGGCCGCCGGCAGCGATCCGTCCGAATGGCTAAACTGTTGCCCCGACGCCCTCATAAATATTAAATTGTTGCACTTCCTTCTTTCACCCGTCCCTCTTTCTCTCCATCTCTCTGGTCGCGCGGCCAGAGGACGTCGTCGTGTCCGCGACGGAGTTACGCGTGATCAAACTCGCCTCGAGTTAATTAGCGAGGTGTCGTAATAATTGTTCGCCGGCTATCGCTATCCGCGCTTGTGTGTGTCTACGTCTACCAGCTATCTATAAATCCGCCTTAATGACTTTAATCGGCGAAATCTCGGCGAAACCTGCGCCATCCGCCGTGGGGTTTCGTTCCGTGTTTTACGAGCCTATTGAACGATTGAGTGTTAAAAGTTTCCACTTCGGGCTTTCCAATGTTTCATCGTGATATTTGAAATTATCCAGCGATCGCTCTCGGTACAACCGAGCAGTAGACGCCGCTGATCGCGAGATACGCGGCGAGGTAAAAGCTGCCAAAGCGATTTTAATTAATTTTCCGCGAGTTTATGCACTTTGCAGCCACGCCCACGCACGGCACGCATAAACAAGCGATGATAAATAAATCCAGTTTAAAGCGCTGGCGGACCGCTCGCCAATGAAACTCAGTGAAAACCACGTTCCTGCCATTTCGCGCGAACTTAATTGGACGCGTATTGAATTGGGCGAACAATTTCGAGGTCGGTATTTCCGCGATTCGCAGTGAACATTTCAACGACGCTTATCTCGCAACGCGGCCGATTCGTTCTCGTTCGTGCCTCGATGCAAAACGCGCGCGCAGCGGTATTTCCCTGGAATTTCATGTTTTCCGCGTTCGGATCGCGCAAGGACCACATCGATTCACCGGCAATAAAGCGAATCAAGATAAGGAGAGCGAAGGCTCGCGATCGAGGAAACGCTGCGGCAACGAACTGATAACCGATATTATAAACGTTAATTGCTGCAGATCGAGAGAAACTTTCGGGAAACGTCGTAGGTAGAAACTCGCGTGCAAAGATTTTTTTGGACGGAATTTTACTCGGATACCAAAAAAGAAAGGAACTCGCGACGAGTTTCAGTCATCGTCGAGTATCTGTTGCACGTTCCATATATCGTAGCAATTTACCGTGGCGTGTAAGTGTCACTTCGCGATACACGCGGTATTCACTCGCTCTTATCGAATAGACCGATTTCTACGTGTATAAATGAAACACAGGTCGGGGTACAACGCGTCGCTGTGCAGTTTCACGCGTTAACATTCTTAGATCGCTTAACATTCCGCGAAAGCAAATCGGGACCGCGACTCGGTCTGTCAGATCTCGAGCGCGTACAGAGTTTTCGAAGAAGTCGGAATTAATCATTCGTCTGTTCAGTCTTTACTACTTCTTCGTAACGGGTCTACCAACAGCGCGAGCACGTGTACACCAACCAGTTACTGGGAATAACTTCATAAATTTTCCTTTTACCCGAGCGAACATCGAGAGGGGCACGGAGGGACGTACGACGTGAAGTCTTATCGATATCGAGATCGTGGCGCGTGTCAAAGATACACGGTGGAAAAACTGGAGTGGATCACGTTTGCATTGGCATTGCCGGCTTGTCCAGAATCGATATCGTTCGCGGAGATAAACGACCAAACGGCTGAACTCACCTGTTCGATCGCGGGCGACCGGCCGTGAAACGCGACGCTGACCAAGGAAGCTCCATCCTGTCGATAATTCGCCGACTTAACTCCCATCTCTCGTATAATCTGGCGCTGTTCTCGTTTGTCCCGGAAATTTTTCGGATCGCGGCCGATCGGCACGCGATTCATCGGTAATTTCACCTTAATGATCGAACGAACCGCGCTGCCTTGCGTAACGTTGGTCTTTTCTATACGTTTTGTCGATCGTTTCCTCGAAACGAAGAAAAACCGGCTTCTCGATTAGACAATATCAAAAAAGAGAGAGAATGTCGATGGTATTTGGCGACGTTTTTATCCAAGAAATTTACGACTGGGAAATTTCGAGATCCCGCAACACGACTTCCTAACGTACAGTTTGGTATTACGGCGAGGTAAACTGGGGCAATAAAATAAATTTCGAAATTGACTGGATTCGTTAAGCAACTCGTAAGTCATCGGTTCTAATTGATTTCTGCGTAAAACTCAATGAATCCGCGACTTATCTTTCCATCCTTTCTTGGGAGGAAAAATACAGAAAAAGCATACTTCTGCCAGTTAAAAAAAAAAAAAAAGAAAAGAAAAAAGAAACAACGTTTTACCACCGTCGTAACCAACTTCTTTCGCGCTCACGCCTACTTAATTAAACTCTTGATCGCCACCAGAACGTAGAGCAGACCTGCGGATACACGTTTCGCTAAAAGAGAGAAAAAAGAAGAGACGCAAGCGCGTCGACAGTTTCCTCCTGGTTGCTCGCGTGCGTGCTTTATCCCTGGCGATAATTATCAGCGCCCGCGACGGAAGGAAAAAGAGGAGCCCGGGAGAAACACGTGTCGTGAAAGGGGTCCCGTGCGTGTACCGTCGTTAAGTACGGTCGTTACCGGGAGTAACTTTTAAGCCTGATGTTCGCCAGGTTTACCCGGTGCGATCGGGGCCCCGGGTCGACAAAATGCCTCGTTACTTAGTTTACGGACAAACCTTACCGGTTACCAGTTCTCGTTTTTAAACGCGCGCCGCTCGCATACATCTCGAGTGGCGTGCAATTTGCAAGATACTTTCGCCGCGGCCCGGGCTTTTCCTTTCCGGGTTCGAACCTTTCCATCAATTCGGCTGCGAGTCAGAGAGGAAGGAGCCTGACTCGTTGCACAGAATCAATTAAATTTCTTCTCGGCACTGGAGATCGACTCGAGATGCAATCGAAGGAGAGCTCGACGGATGACTCGCGGATGAATCCGCGCGATCGGGGCCGAACGCAACAGGAAATCGCGGTCTCCGATGTCCGCTTACGTAATCGTGTATCGCTTTTATGAAATTATACATCCGGCGCTATCACGCGTCTCGCTTGCGCAACGCGCCGAGTTGCGCAACGAGCGACTTTACAATGGGATCGTTTACGGTAAGCGGCCGTTTCTGGACGATTAAGCGAAGAGCCGTGGAAAGATAGAAGAAAGGGGGGGAGGAAAAAAAGAAGAGGAAGTCGAAGCAGCAACGCCGAATCGGGCGGTTAGCCAGAGGTCGAAGCACCGAAGATACGCCGAGCATGCGCAACGCTCGCGGAAGCGATTCGCGTGCTCGGGGATCCGGGACGGCTGATTTTTCTTCCAGGTTCGTTCTCACGCTGAACTATCGCGCGCTTCGGAAATGATGGAGCCAACGGACCCGCGCCGATCTCTCGCCAGATTCTCCATTTTCTCTTCTTCTTCCTCTTCTTCTTCTTTCTTTTTCGGTTGACCAATTTTCGATTCGTTTTCGTTTTCAAGGATATTTTTGTGCGTGACGTGTAGGCAGTGCGAATTAATGGTATTTGACTCGGGTCTCGTGCTCGTGCTTGGAAATTCGCCGGTCATTTTTGTGACCGAACTAATCGCTCGTTTCACTCTTGACACACTTTCTTGGTCAAGTCTGAAGTTATTACTGTTAAAAAAACGAGGCGAGCGTCGTTCCGGCGGATAGTCGTAAAGATGGTTCAGAAAGATGGTCGGTGGAAAATTTTTAAAAGTCCTGATGCCGAGTCGTTTAACCCGTTTCTTCGTTTCTTCTTGTTTCTTTGTTGACAAAATTACGACGAGCCGCGGCCGGTCGGTTCGGTCGCGAGGAAATCGTGTCGAGTCGACAACGTGTTTAGACTCGAGATGCAAATTTTACTTTCGTCTTTCGCCCGGAGCACCTCGTTACGACAAAAACTTTCTTTACCGCCGGCAGCCACGCGCGTTCCTAACCAGAACAGGGCAGAAATTCGCCGCGAGATGGTCACGTGAACTAGTAGTCGAGAGAAAAAAAGTTCCACGAGGAAAAGTTTCGTTTTTATTTATCTGCGTTGCGTTCCTTTTGCTCGGAACTTTCTGTGAAATTTCGTGCAATCCCCCCTGGCAATGTGCCAATTCTTCGAGATTAAGACTCGTAATCATTTAGGTTTTCCGTTATCTGATTTTATTGACAGGGTATTGACGATCGGATTAATTCAAGAAAGCGACTCGAGGCGTAGCTGTTTAACCGTGTTTCGCGCTGCTCTTTCAAGGTACGCAGTATATTCGGGTCGTAAATCCGGCACGCGATGACGATACATTGACAGACGGAGCATGACAATATCAGCCCACATTCGATCGAAACGGGGAAATTAGATATCGTGCCGTGGTAACATCGATCGTCGAGGAACTCGTGCTTGCCCATAGCCGGTGCCAATTAACGACAAGTGATCGGAGATATGTGTTACAATGTTGCACATGCGACGAAAGCAACGAATCGCTTTAGCTGCATGTTCAGATCCTTCCCTAACTTCTTCTTTGTCCGACGTCTAGGAAATATTACGACATCTTTTCTCTGCTCCAACAAAGAAATTTTCACATGCCAGATCTGGCAACAGACGTTACACTTTCCTTCCGATTACGATGACTTTCGCACGGGACGCGACTTACGTAATTCCGCCAGAATTTGAACGAGCAAAGAGAGCGTTGCTCGTCGTCCGCGGCGTGATCGGATGGATCACTTTCCACGCGCACGCGTCTTCGCGGAAAGTCGCTGAGAAAGGACCGACGGCGTTCCTCGAACCGGAACGCTCGTTGAGATTCACGTAACACGCTCCGACGTCGTATCCGGCCTTCATCGAGTCCCACTCGCATTACAATTTCACCGTCGAAGGGGCGCCTCGTACCCTCCGCACACGCGAGGACGATAAACGAGAAATCGTTGGCCGATCGATCAATCACGAACCCGCGATTAATCAACGCGGATGCGTTGCGGCCAATGATTTCGCAAGCCAGCCGCCCCGAACAATGGATCACTTTTACTCGCGGCACGCTCGGCAAAGAGCACTTTATGATCCGTTCGGGGAATCGCGAAAACGAGGCTCGACAAACATCAACGCCAAACCCATTGGCGGCAATGGTTGGGAATACGGGAATAAATTACGGGAGGAGTAAAAGGGAATAACAGATAACGAGCTTGGCTCGACATTTCGTTCGCGGACGTGGGCAAACGTGTGTTCCGTTTCACTGACTTTGTTGGAACTCGCTGGCGTATAATTGCGCCTCGATTACGCGAAGAAACGCAAATATCGCGGCGAGCCGGTATTAAATATGGGCGGGGTAGAAACGAAAGAAATCGGTGAAGAGAATTTCCGTTCTATCGGCTGACGTGCTGTTTTATTCCGCGTGTTCCAGCATGGAGCATCCTCGTTCCGACTCTATCGATGCTCGAAATTCATCACGACGCGATAATTGTTATATTCGCTTACGAATGTACGTGCACACGTATATATACGTACGCAGATAATTCCTATCAAGAAACCGAAGATAGAACAACCAGCCACGATCCCTCTGGCTGAACGCAAACATCGCATTCCGCTCAATTGCCTCGTATTTCAGAAATTATTGCCGGTTGACGACCAGCTCCCGCCACTATCTGCGATACGTCGAAATAAATAATTCCGCAGATCGCGCGGCGAAGGATCTAAAAAGTCTCGGCGGTAATTGCGCGGTAATTTTATCCCCCTTGGTCGCTTTCTAGCTCTCGCCGAGAGGAGAACCGACAAGAAGCCGCGATTCGCACGAGATACAGCATGAAATCTGAATTTCGAGGAAATCGCGTGTTTACGAATCGTCCACTTTTTCTCTGGCCGTCGGCCATGTCTGGTGTCCAGAGAAAGACGCCGCCTCTCGCGTAGACAGACAGTAGCGAGTTCGTAGGGACGAGCTCATCGAAATTCGAACGAACCTGCCTTCGCGAGCAGAACGCGGACTGGAAATTCAAGCGTAACCTTGCGCTCGCGCTCGCCGAGTCGCACGATCAAAGCGAATAGACGTGTAACTATTTGCGTTCTTGCCGTATTGCCGTTCTTGCCGCACACGTGGGTATTTTCCGTGTCGCGACGCTCTATTTTCGCCGGTTTATTCTCGACAACTGGGCAATAACGCAATAAATTTCAAGCGCGGTTTCGTGGATCGGATTGTAAGCGACACGAAATTTGCCTTGCTGAATGATGAATCAAAAATATCCCACGACAATAGAAAAAAAAAAGAAAAAAAAGAAACGACAAGTGAACCGTAGGAATTTAGGTCAATACGTGTCATTATGTAATCCGGAAATTTCTCAGCATTGCGTCGGCTCTAATCAATAACGTCAATTGTCTCGGTCGTGATAGATTACGCCGCAAATCACACGCTGTGTAGACTTTTCGAATTAGCGGCGTTGGTCAAATAATTACGAGGCAGTCGTTCAAACAACCAGATAACGCGTGACGGAATTCAAGAAATATAAGATTGGCATTTCGTGAAGTAATACCATCCATCCATTCCTCCCAGCGACTCCTTTATGGTCTTCCAAGTAGTTTTGCAGTCGTTCAATTTGTTCGTTACCAAATTTTTCTGGAAATACAGATTCCATTCGACGACAAACATTTCCTTCTTCAGTCCGATTCTCCGATTTAATTTTTGTCATCAATCTGTTCTAACGTGAAATCTCTTGGTTCTAGGAGCCAATCGAAGGCCTCTTACCTGGCGTATCGCCGAGAACGAGGAGCGCCCGACACCGAGGGCAGTTACAAGCGAACCATGTCACCGACGTCTCGGCTAGAGGACTGGCCACCGCCGCGGGATCACGACGATCCGGTTCTTCTGCGCGTCACGCCTCATCATCCGTTGCAGCACCATCACCATCACAACAATCACCATTCCCAGCAGCCGGAGGAACGGTCCGTGCAGCAGCAGCAGCAGCAGCAGCAACAACAGCAGCAGCAACAGCAACAACAACAGCAACAACAACAGCAGCAGCAGCAGCAGCAGCAGCAGCAGCAGCAGCAACACTCGACAGAAGTGATCGGGAAATTGTCGCACGATTTAAACAAGAAACTGCAGGCAAGCGAAGCGAGATCGCGAACCAGCGAGAATAATAATAACGATAACCTGGAGGATCGACATCAGCAGCATCACCACCACCACCATCACCACCATCATCATCATCAGGAGAAGAGGCAGCAGGAGAAGAGGCACGATTATGAGCAACGTAGGGAACGGCTGTCGCCCCAGAGCGTCGAGGTCCTTAACGACAGGAACCGACAGCTGGAACGCGAACGCAGGAAGCTGGCGGCCAGTTGCGAACCCCTACCTCACAACAGAGAGGTAATATTTCTTTTCGGTCGTTTGGCACGTATTCTGCCGGTAGGTGACTTTCCTCCTCGCTACAGTAGGTTACCTCAGTGTAGCACCACCGAATTATCGATACGCGCAGCGAGTAGCAGTGTTTTCTTGAAATGTTATATTCCTGTTGTTGAAAATAGAAAAGTATTCTCTCTGTATTTTTAAATTTGAATTTTCTGCAGGCAGTTTAGCAATTATCCGTTAAAATATCCGAGTCTAGCTGCAAAAGCTATTGCGTTTTAATCGAAATAAAACTAATCGAGTGAATTGCAATTAGAAACAGAGTCGGAGCATGGACGTGTCCTCGTCTTCGGTCGAAGAGGACTTCTTCCGCGAACGAAGCGCCACCATCGAAATGACCTCGCAGAACATCGAGCTGCTTAATCGGCGCAACGAGAAGAGAACGAACGCCACGTCGACGTCGACCAACGCGATCGCTGCCTACATCACCACGTCGTCGGCGTCCGCGACAATGGCGATCACGGCGGACAGCTGTTGGCCACGAGGTTACGAGGTTCACAGTTCCATCGAGGCATCGCCCGTGTCGGACAGGCCTCCAGCGCCGACCAATTCGCCGCCGAGGACGCCGGATCAGACCGAGGGAGACAGCTCGAGAGGCGCGGTGCGCAGACGATCCGGAAGCTGTTCCAGCTCCTCGTCCGGTAGATCGTCGGATCCTCGAGTTTCGCCGCGAATTCTGTCCAAAAGTTTCTCCAAGACCGAGAGCTCTTCTCCCGGCAACAGAAAAGTCTCCAGTCCCACACAAACCGACAACACCGGCTCCTCGAACCGAGGATCCAGCTCGCCCGTTCGTTCGAGCCAAACGAACGAGATTGAGCTGAGAGTGGACAGGACTTCCAAGTCGAGATCCGGTGGTAGGTCCTCGACCTCCTCGATCTCGAGCGCGTCGAAGGCTTCCTCGTCATCGTCATCGCCGTCGTCGTCGTCGTCGTCGTCGTCGAGGAATTCCCCGGTCGAGGAAGACAGGCCTTCTCCGCCGGTGTCGCCGTGCATGTCGCCTCAGCCGGGAATCGAGGGGCTGACTTTGCTGCAACGTACGGAGGTTGTCCTTCGAGTGAACGCCGCCACCAGCGACGCCGCCTCGCAGACCGACATGTTGGATCAAACGGAGCTCGAAGCACCGGCCAAGACTCAGGAAGTTCCTCCCTCCAGGAAGAAACTGCCAGAAGAAATCGAATGCGAGGAACTCGGCAAAGACTTGGCGAGCCAGCTGAGTCCGAACGACAAGCTGGTACCTCTCCTAGGTGAGCCGATATCACGTCGATATCTCGTCGATCGAACGAAAACGACGTTAAAGAACACCGTTGGTTTACGATCCAACGTCAAATCGTTTAAGTTGCGTCTCGCATCTGACACGTCCCACACGTTTTCATCAGGCGAGAACTTTGATCCCGGATTACTCACGTCCGATACGATTACGATATCGAATAAGAAGCAAGCAGACACCGACGTTAACGTTCGCTTCCATCAAAAGCTTATCGAGCGAATTTACCTCGGTTAATGTCATCGTCAATGTTTCGATTTGCTTGTCCAGACTTTTGTTACTCGTGCGGCAATCGCGAGCGCGCCGATAAGAGATATATATTATACTACAACCGGCTTGTAGTTGTACACGCGTACCACGCGTCCGTTGACGCGCTGCTGCGTCATCCGCGACGAGGTGGAGCCCCGACTGGCCGGGCCGACGACCTTTTATTTTAATAAGCGTTGAACCAATCGACCAGTCAACCGTGTTATTCAATTACGCGTCGTTGTTTCCCGCTGGATCTTTGTTCCTCGTCGTGCACGTAGGCTTCCACGTGGATTCCAGGCGCGCAGAAATCTACCGAACAGAGGAATCAAGCCGTGTAACGATTTGTTCGTATCAGTTCCAGCGCCGGAGCACAAAAAGCCCACCGACTACGTTACCGGTCTGTTCAGGATGGAGGCGACCTTGCAGCCGCGACCTAGGCGCCGGCTCTCCCTCGAGGAACCAACGACCCCGTGCTCCGACAGCGGAGACGACGAGAAAAAGTGAGTATTATTATTGTAATTCGAGTAATTGAGGGTTCTTTGGAAACTGGTTATCAAGGAGATTCCCGCGTGTGTTGCACCAAGGAAGGTTACTTCTCCCATGGATGCTATACAACGGATAGACTATCGAGAGAAGACTATCCTTATGTTCGAGTTGAAAATGTTAAATCTACACGATACAAAATCCGTGTGTTTATCGTTCTAAATAATAACGATAACTCAGACGATATCGCCGAGTCGTAGAGAAAGAATCGTACTTGGCCGACGATGAAAATTGAAGGAGATCCTTTTAATCAGCATTTCACCTGATAGATTATTACTTGAACGCACGTAGCGAGCGACGTTCTACAAGTGTAAAATCCCTGTAATTTCCACAACTCTGAGACTATCGTTTGCGTGTTTTCTCGGCTGACCGCGCGCCGTTTCCTCTCATTATCGTTACATAAATGTTAACCGATCGTCCCGGACGATACGCGACGTCGATATTTCATACAGGTTGCTTGCTCCGCGCGTGTACTGCCACTTTCACCGAACACCTCGACCACGCGGGATTATCAATCGAGCCGTGCCTTCGATCGCCAAAGTGGTCGCGATACCAGCGCGATCGAGTCTTGCGAATTTTCGCGAAATCGGCCACCGATTTCAGGAACGGTGTCAAGGGGGTTTCCCCTTTTTTCACGGTACACCGCGAACGAGATCCTCGGCGAAAGAGGTCGTCGTTCACGGTGAGGTCCTTTATTGGTCGACGAGCAACGTTTACGTGGGCGTGACCGCGAGATTCCTAGCGAGGCATCGTTAAACGAGCTCCATTAGCGTCGGGATATAATTGTCGTTCTTCGAGTGGACGGCTCACGAGTCGATGACACGGACGGATCGCCTGCAACATTCGTACGGTGTACAATTTCCTAATCGCTTGCATTTCTCGTTTCTTCTTCCGTGTTCTTGCGTTTGCCTGCTTGTCGTACGAGATCGCGTGAGATGGTGACCGTCCCGCGCTGTTGTTGCCTTTGGAATTTTTACGTTTCGATCGAGAGAGAGAGAGAAGCGGAAGATATCTCTGGACGATCAAGTTGGAAAAATCACGGTGAAATAGGCCGCGAGCGTTTGCACGGTGCCGAT
>KQ435729.1:2003376-2027023 GCA_001276565.1 Melipona quadrifasciata | reverse complement strand
AAAGGAACCACCCGGTCAACCGAGGACAATATTTCCGCCGGCACGCGCCGGGAGAAAGTACCAGAGGCGCAAGACGGTTACGTAACTAGCCATAAATGATATTGTTAGGTTAGCTACTTGGTGGTCTACGCATCATTTCGTTCGCCAGTCTAGCACGGACAAGCGGTGACATCGTTTCGCTCGATCTCAGTCTCGCCAAGAGACTATCGGTTGTCGCTGCACTCTCCGCATCGCGCGAACGCGTCCGCCATGGAGACCAAAGACACATCGGAGAAGTAACGTCGCAACTCGTGTTCGATTACTTGCGCAATACCCGTTCCTATTGCGATCTCGACTAATCCCCCGAGTTGAGGAAAGCCTCCGAGAGTCGTACATCGCCGGCTAACTGAACTACACGCCCTAGAGTCGCGTTCCGCCCAACTAACTTGCTTCCCCGTAGGCTAGGAACTTCACTTTATTTTACGTTTGCTTCGTTAACCGTACGGAGAACTCGAGCAGCTTCCTACCACACCCCACGAAGCAGAAACGCTTTTGAAAGTGGTCACGGGTGGCTTCTTGGAGCAGAGCGCGCGAGATCAGCCGCGTGCCGGTCATACTCGCTGCATCATCCACTTCCGCTTTTCATTAATTGCCTTCGAGTCCGGCGAGTCGCCGGCTCGGGCGTAATAGTTGCGGCTAATCGAACGCGGTCTTGCTCTTCGAACTGCGGCCGTTTCCTTTCTTTCGTCACTTTCTCCTGTTTTGGAAAGTACGATTAACACCCCTGACTGTGCGAATTTTCTAGCATCGCCGCTGTGCATTTCTGTCGAATAGAAAATTGATTAAACCAGGGGATTTGGGTGCGAGGATTGTCAGTGCCGCGCGATATTACAAAGCAACGGGTTAACGTCGTCAAACACTGACGAGAATACATGACGAGGAAACACGCGTGACGAGGGATGCGTTTGCATCAAGGCACTAAATCATCGTCGTATCGTATTATGACGTTCCCGGTTCTACGAATCGTGCCGATCGATTCGATCGTGAGTCATACCACGATGGTGCAATCGTCCATGATCACGAGCCGCGCTCGAGGATTTTTGCGTCCCGCGATCGCCAAGATTACGTCGAGACTAGCCGCCCGAGCGAATGATTTAGATGAGATGGAACAACTACGTTTGTTGCAGGCACGAGACGATACCCTCGACTCCGGTCACTCCGTTATCGGCGGACTCGACCAGTCCTCTGTCCCCGACGTCGGCCTACTTCACCACGTCCGAGGGCAAAGCGAGGTTCCTCACGAGATACTCGCGCGAAGTGACGGTCGAGGGATTGACGCGGCAGGAAGACTCGCCGCCTGTCATTTCCACCGACAGCCTTGATCTCAGGCAGAAAAAGGTAAGGAATTTCTCGCGCAAGAGAATACGTCAATAGTCGATCTTTTTTGCTCCTTTCTAGAATACGACTAGATCGACACTACTTTTAGACGGATCAGTCGGTAGTGGCATATCTGGTGAAAATGATAAATACATAGCTGTCGAGTATGTTTAATAATCTGTTTAAACACGAAGAAACAAAGTTCTTCATGAATCATTCGTGTTCGTGGTTAAGCACGTGGTTCAATCACGGAAACTTTCCTTGAAATTACCGGCTGCTAGCGTATTAATTTGTACCAACGATTCCCGGAACCACGGCTCTTCTTTTCCTTTTACGCAATCATCCTACACCTTTTCCCAAACTGAAACATCCGCTACCATCCCTTGCTTTCCCTTTCGCGCCGAGTCATCAGGACTCGAACTCCTCTCTCGCCTAATGCGCGAGCCTCTTCATCGATCAAGCCACACAGCTGTTTTAAAAATGACTTTGACGACGGATCGCTTCCGTCGTATTTCGTCGCACACGTTCGAGTAGGAAAAGTCCGTGAAACGTTCGGCGATTTTCTTCGCAGGAGGAGCTGATGATGAGGCTGGACAAGAAGTTGGTGGTCCTAAGAGCCGAGCAGGAAGCTGTGCGCGAGGAGGGAGAGGTGAACGAGACGTTAGGCGCGCGAGTTGCCACGAGAATCTCCGCGGTCGCGAGACCAGCGGAAGCTTCCAAGTATCGACTGCACGTGGAGGAAGTGGGCAAGATCACGAGTCTTCTTCTTGGCCTGAGCGGCAGGTTGGCTCGTGCTGAGAACGCTCTTTACGGAATGCCGGCTGATCACGCGGAAAGGGTGAGTGAAAATATTTAACTCAATGCGCGAATCTCTTTATTAACATTATCGATTTTTAATTCCCAAGTGGATCAGTATTGGTACAAGTATCTGGTCCACTGTGGTTCCATCTAACTTTAAACTAAAAATTTAGTAATTCAGATAACATAAAAGATAATTTATACAATCCTGTCTTCCATTACATTTCGAATACTTGAGGGGACAATTAATTTTAATTCAGTGTAAATTTTATTCTTATGGATCAGTATTGTATATATGGCAGACATGTTTAGAATATAACTTTAAACGAACAATTCAATAATTCAGATGATGGAAGATAATTTATATAATTCTCCGTCTTATTACATTTCAAACACTTTGGAGGAAAATTAATTTCAATCCGGTATAGATCAAAAAACTTGCACCCCAGTACGATTCGTCTCACTGAAAGGACCAGAAGTAACTGTTCTGACTAGGAAATATGCAAACATTTGAATCGACAGAAAACAAATTACAGGCGCGATCGCTCAGTACCAGACAACGCCACGCCCCCTCGCGAATCACGTGACCCAAATCAACCGATCGCTAATTTTCGTTGCACTAGCGTTTTTCTGGGTTACCTCCGCTATAAATAAAATCACTTTCAGTGATGATATAACCGTCAAAGTAAAATTGAAAGACCTCTAAAAAGTTAATATTTACGTTAAATATTTCACGTATAGTTAATTACAGTTGAGGCAATGAAATAAGTAATAAACTTCAATATTACTTGTATGTTTTTATCCAACTTGACAGCTTTAATGTTAAACGAGAATCGATAAACGATGGAAAAAAAATTTAACCGCACTCGTGAATATCAATATTCAATTTTGTTTGTGGAAATGAACACGTGATTTATTAACCGGGCAGGACGCAAGGTCGTTTACGATCGATCGAAGCAAGCGATTTGTCATCGAAGCAAGATATTTCAAACAAACCTCGCTGAAACGAATATGCGTTTATTGAAAATTTACCCGACGTCCTTGCGTTGTCGTCGACTCGCGGTGTTACGTGTCGCAAGACGATTTGTAATTGTTGAACGTCGGAAAGACCGGGGGAGCGCAGGCGCGATTACTCATATCGAGACTGACAGCTAGTCGATTTATCGTTTCTTGAAATCTTGCGCAATGCGTTTCATTGCATGATTGGTAGGAAATTTCAAAGTAAATATGACACGTTTGTTGGGACGAAACTTTAATCGGTACCAAGATTAGTTTCATTACGTGAACGTGAAACCGTACTATATGTATGTTGCGATTAAACTTGGTATCGTAAGCCTTCGTATTTAGAAAAATCAAAGATAACGAAGAACGTTCCATTTCATCGTTTGCAGAAAATCCTGGAGGGCAAGAGGGACAAGTTGCTGGATCAGCTGGAGGAGGCGAAAATTCTGAAGAGCAACATCGACAAGCGTAGCGTGAACGTATCGACGATCTTGTCGAAGTACCTGAACGAAGAGGAGTTCGCGGATTATCAACACTTCATCAACATGAAGGCGAAACTGATCGTGGACGGCCGTGAGATCCAGGACAAAGTGAAGCTCGGCGAGGAGCAGCTAGCCGCGCTGAGGGAGGCGATCGACTAGTCGTGAAACAAACGCGAGCCCTCGGATCGCGATCTGAGCAGGGACGCGTGATTATGCCTGGTAAACGCGTGTTCCCTCGAGCATGATGTGGTTTCTTTTTACGATAAGAAGGGGCAGATCCAGCGGATCTTGCAACCATCGAATTTTGTAAACGATCCTGCGAACGCGTGTGTTTCGAATCGATGAACGGAACGCGATATCCCTAGCGCGTAGGTGTATCGGTAGCTTGAAATCGTTCTTTTTCTTTCTCCTTGGTAGCACGCGTGTTCGTTGTACATATCCTTCGAGTCCTAGCCGGACCAAACGTCGAGAAAACGTCTCTTCGTCGGTGCAAGAACACCGTTTGTGCAGAAATCGAGTCGATGATGGCACGACGACGGATGATCTTGAAGATCCAGAGACGGTCTCGAGTCGTTTGCTAAACTCTCGCATTGACCGTATCGCGTGGCGAAGGTTGAGAATCGAAATACAGGTGCCACGAATGGGTACACGTTGCGTTGATAAAGCAACGAACCAAAAGTAAAGATTTGTTTTTTTTTTTTTTCGTGTGTGTATTTCTTTTTCTTTTTTACGTAAAATTATGTGATACAAAATTGATCGTTAACGATCAAACTTATTCGATCCGAGTGTAATTTCTTTTTTTTTTTTGTGATTCGCACGCTAGATATATTGGGAAATTTTAATATATTGCAATTATACGTAATTTCTCGGTGATAGAATTATTACAGAGTGTGTCGAAGAAAACAGAAGCTCGACGAGCGGGTCGCTCTGCAACACATCTAGACATGTTCCGTTCGTGGTAAAGCTTGGACGAACGCCACTGAAAGCAAACACAGTGTACAGTTTACGGACAATTCCATTGCCTGGTTTATATTTAACGTCAGCGGCGACCAAGCCACGGAAACATTCTCGACCTAGAATTACTTCTGGTGCCTTCTTATATACGATATGTGATATAAAGGGTAAGGAATCACGTGCTCGTCACACACGCATATAACTATATTCGATCAGTACAGGCAAACCAAGCGACGTTGTAACGTGTATATAATTATAAGAGATAAAACAAGCTAGCGTTTAAGTGTTACATTGTAGGAAACGCAAACACACACATACACGCAAACACAAACAAACACAAACACGGAGGAAAGTTTACGCGATGAGAGAGGTGCGCGAACGTGCGCAAAGTATGCATTCACGATCATTCTACGTACTATATACATGCTCACGTATACAACGATTACTATTTTTTATGTTTTTGTTCTAACCCCAGAGACTCTCGTGAGCCTCTATGACGCTTGTGATTTTACTTACTTCCGTACGACCGTACCAAGGACTCTCGAAAGCGAACGTGTCAAAAGTGTGAATGATTTCGAGCCTCCATGGTGGTCTTGCGAAAAATTTTATGCCTCGGTCGTTCTCCAGAAGCTATTCGTCGCCCCACCTCCCGCCTTGCCGCCCCCCCTTTTTTCTTATCCTTCCTTTTAACCTCCCCCGTTCTTGCGTACGCTCCTAGCCTTCTTCGTTTCGACGAATCCTCGAGAACGAAGAAGACGCGACGGAGAATCCAACGTAGAGGATCCTCCGGTTTTTTGAGCTCGGTAATGAGATATTTACTGTTGGACTCAAAGATCCCGAGATGGAATCTGTCTCCTGTTGCTCGTTCCAGCGAAAAGTTCGCCGTGCGATTGATCAGTTTTGAGATTGAAGTAAATGTGCATATACTGGGATATTTTAAATTATCTGACAGTAGTAGTAGAGTGAAAACCGAGATTAAGCTCGAATACAAATCGTCCACTGCTAATACGAGACCACCAACCGAGCAGAGTCTGTAACACTTTCGGGTTCATTAAATCTACCAACCACTGTCGTAACTGTTGCCTTAATTTCTAACGATCGAGTACGTTGGAATTCCGCTCGATGGAAGAAAAAGAAACCAGCGCGGATTAACCTAACGTCGTCGAACAAATTGAAAAGAGATTGTAAATTAGAAAGTGATCAGCAGTCGATCGAATCGTTTCGCGCGGAACGAGAAGGACGAGCAAAAAGCGAAATTGTAAGCGCACGCGAAAGACTGAGCACAGGGCATAAAATTTTGCGACAACATTATAGTCAGTTTCTGTTCCTCGTTTGTTTCTCGATTGTTTGCAAGATATCGCGCCGACGCGACGATGATATTTGAAATCTGTCGGACCGACCGGAAACCAGCCACATTTTGTAATGTGCGTTACAGCGTCGCGATTCATCGTGGTGGTTCGCGACTGCGACGCGGTAAATTGTACATAAGAAATCGAGTTGATTCAAAGATAAAGAAAAGAAAATGAGAATAGGAAGAAGACGAAGAAGAAGGAGAAAAGGGAAATGGAAAAGAGTAAAAGAAGAAAAAGAAGGAAGACGACGAAGAAGAAGAAACCATGGTGCTTTGCATAATCTATTTTTTACGAGAAAAAACGTTCCATTACTGCGTAGGATATACTTACTTGTACGCTAAGTTCATTGAATATTTAATAGTGTCCCCCCCTTTCCTCTTTTGTGTAAATATTCTTTACAAGCATAAACAACACTAGTTTTTAACGTGATGCGAGGAAGAATCGTTTGATGAAACAGTTTACACGCTGCATACACACTGATACGCGCGTCACATACACGTAATCGGCGACGTTAGGTCGTTGTGTTAGTCTGACAATATTATCGCATATTTCGAATATATATTACGAAATCATTACGATAACTATCTTTCCCAAACTCGCTTGCAATAAATAATACGTTGGAAATTGACGTGAGCCGTTTATTTGACAATACGACCATGCAAACTGTTCCAGTTGTAAGTGTCGAGTTATCCTGAATCCGCAAGTGAAACTATTTTTTCATTAAAGAGCTGTAACCATAAACTTTTGAATTCACGCGAAAATTTTAGATCCAAGCACCGGCGGCACGTGGGTATACATTATCGACCGAGGGTATACGTTCAGTCTACTTCCTCTATCGTTGGACCGTTCGAGGAACTGTCCGTTTGTCCTGCGGCGCTATAAAATTTCGTAATGATGGGTTTGCAAATCTGAAAAAGTAAATTTTCACGAGTAAAATTAGAGTAACTACTCGATGAAAACGACAATCACGAAGTTGGTTATCGACAGACGGTAATCACTTTGGCGGAGAAGAAAGGAAAGGAGGAAAATAAATATATCGTCAGCTGGTTAGAGATAGAAAACCACAAACTACTTGTTAGTACCGTTCGTAGATAATTAGGGACCAGCAGATGATAATACTCCAAGTTCGATCGATTTCTTTGAGTTCTCGATTCAAACACGATAGCGTTTCGACTTTATAAGGAGAAAAAAAATGCTTTTTCGTTCACTCACGTGTAACGCGTAATACGTAACGAATGTACATTTTTGAAAAAATCATACTTTTTCAGCGTCTTTCAGCTTATGCTCAAACTGCTCCTTAGTGGCGGAGTTATTGGTATCGAGCCACTTGATAATTTCGTTGCACTTGTCGGCTATGCGTTTCCGGTCTCCTTCCGCGATCTTCTCCTTCACTATTCCGTCCTCGATGGTACTCTTCATGTTGAAGCAATACGACTCGAGATTGTTCTTCGCCGCGATCCTCTCCTTCTGCGACTCGTCCTCCGCGTGGTATCTTTCCGCTTCGTTCACCATTCGTTCTATGTCCTCCTTAGTGAGCCGTCCCTTGTCGTTGGTTATCGTTATCTTGTTCTCCTTGTGCGTCGACTTCTCCACGGCGGACACGTTCAAGATACCATTCGCGTCGACGTCGAAGGTCACCTGAGGAGCAGGCGAATAAAAGACGGCTGAAATAGCGATGGAAAAGAAAGAAAAACGGCACTTTCGCCGTTTCGTTTTGTTGCGCGCGGTGCAGACTCCATCTCCGTTCCTTCGGGCCGTTCCGCCACTTCCGCGTTTGCTTTCCGTCCCGATACTTATCCGGACAGCCTGACAATCCCAATAGAGTGCCGTCCGACTCGCGTGCACCGGTGGCAACAGGCAGAAAAGAAATCTCGAGACGCGGGATCGTCTGGAAAGGATCTTTCAACCCTGTCCAGTCGCAACCCTAACCCTCGACCTCTGGACGGGGACTCGTGTATATCCTCTTGCCAAGGATTCACTTTGCCGACGCAATTGCTGCGTCTCTCCACAGCCATCGGGTCCGGATTCTCTCTGGAATTGTTTTCTTATCTCCGACCTTGAATCTACGAAACTTCTTTGTCGTCGATATTGCTTATCGAACCGACCCGCTCTGTTTCTAATATTCGATGCCAGGTCGGTGATGCCACCGACTCGCGTGCGTCAATCGCAAACGTTTAATCGTCCGAAGGAAAAGATTCAATAAAATTCATCGGAGATGAAAAGATCACCCACTTCGATCTGCGGTACGCCTCGATGCGCTGGTGGAATCCCAGAAAGCTCGAATTTTCCCAGGAGGTTGTTGTCCTTGGTCATCGCCCTCTGCCCCTCGTAAACCTGGATCAGTACGCTCGGCTGATTGTCCGAATAGGTAGTGAAAGTTTGCGTCTGCTTGGTCGGGATCGTGGTGTTGCGTTTGATGAGGGCGGTCATCACGCCGCCGGCGGTCTCTATCCCGAGGGACAGCGGAGTCACGTCCAGCAACAGTAGATCCTGTACGGTCTCGGACTTGTCGCCCTGCAATATGGCCGCCTGCACGGCCGCACCGTACGCCACGGCTTCGTCCGCGTTTATCGATTTGTTAAGGTCCTTTCCGTTGAAAAGATCCTGTTTGGCGAAACGAAGAAAGAGGCTCGAATTTGCTCGTTTTTATTCAACGCCAGAACGTTTATTTCCATCGAAAATGCTCACCAAAATAAAACAGGCAAATTCCAGTGTTAATAGAAAAGAAAAAACTCGTTTAAAGGATTCAACGGTCTGGAAAAATTCGTGCCAATTTTAAGAGTAGAGGCGTCAATAATTGATACGCAGAAGCGTATTTACGTGTTCGATTGGTTTATTTAAGGATTTTCTAATGTGTGGATCCACCGTCAAACTGTGGACCGGTTGCATTAGGTTAATCAGTTGCAACTGGAAGAGGCGAGCTCGATCAAATTAGAATTTATCGCGGCGATCACTGTGACCTCCGGCACTCTAATTCGATTACGATTATTGGTGTCCGAACGATAAAAGTCGAAGCCCTTCGCCCCGTCAAACGCTATAAATATATTCGGACAGGCCGTACGTTTAATGGCACCGGCAACGCGGCGGCTACGCGGTAGGGTCGAAAAACGCGGGTGTTGACTTTGTCATCGAGCTCATTAATTCTGTAACGTTCGTTCCGAGGGAGCTGCTCCCCTCCCCCCCTCACCCCTCCTCCTTCTCCCTCTCTGTTGTTCGTGATCGTACCCTCGTCCAGAGTTTTCGAACACGCCGACTTAAAACGCCTGGCTCGCGCCGCTAGGAAACGTAATCGAATTTTAATGCGTTTTATTATCGAACCTGCCCTATATCATCCTAACTTCGTTTGTCGAGAACCGACACGTGACTTTCAGAGGCGTTTCTCTCGGACAGTCCCATCATTCTTTTTTTTTTTTTTTGTTATCAGATTAATCAAACAGATCTTCAGACTCGAAGCAACAGAAGGATTTAATTGTTGATAATTCGAATGATTATAACTTTGTAACAAAAGACGATACAACGATTCAGTTGATCAAATTTCAACTTGGTCAATCGAGTTTATTTTTTTCAAATGATATTTTGGCATTACGCGACGAGCGGAAAAACGAGGGTGTTTTATTGAAATCAAGTTAACAATTTTTTTCATAGATTAATGATTGACAACGACGATTGAAAACTTGCTGTACGATTTCCTTTCGTCACGACGTCGAACTTTAAACATCAAGATTAAGTAACAAAATGTTAGAATTTCTCGAATTTTTGTCGTTTAACTCTAATATTCGACGTTCGGGGAAAATCGTATAGCAAGTATTAAAGGATCGTTGTAAAGAGGATTTTCTTAACGTTTTCACGAGCGTTTGAATTTTGACAACTTTCGAGAAAGAAGTATCTTTATTTTTCCAACACCGTTGCATCGTGTAAAGTCATTTTTGAGAAACAGAAACCTTACGTTATAAAATGGAACCGAGTAGGTTGTTCTGTACGATGTTCCATTACGAAGTTGTAGCAATTTTTCATCGTTACTGGTTCAATTATGCTTTTTGCTATGCCTACGCATGTAAGTTGAATTCATCTTTTCGTCATTGAGAAATATAATTATAATGTTATAATCTATAATCTACGATCTCGAAACACTATAATCTATGATTATTTTCGTTCGTAAATTATACGTGTGCGCGTTCTCTCCTGTACACACATATATATACATATACGTATGTTTCACGAGTCAAAGGGTTTATCCAGCGAATGAATAAATAAACAAAGCAAAGAAACCTGAAGGAGCCTCTGGATTCGTGGGATTCTAGTGGAGCCACCGACGAGGACGATGTCGTGAATCTGTGATTTGTCCATCTTGACGTCGCGCAAAGCTTCCTCGACCGGCTGCAACGTACTCTTGAAGAGATCTTGGTTGAGCTCCTCGAAACGGGCGCGCGTGATAGACGTGTAAAAGTCGATGCCATCGAGCAGGGAATCGATCTCGATGTTGGCCTGTGTCGACGAGGACAGGGTTCTCTTGGCACGCTCGCACGCTGTTCTCAATCGACGGATCGCCCGTTTGTTCGTCGTCAGGTCCTTCTTGAACTTCCTCGAGAACTCTTCCGCGAAGTGTATCACCATGCGGCTGTCGAAGTCTTCGCCACCGAGATGGGTGTCGCCGGCTGTCGCTTTTACCTAAATCGCATTACACGCGCGCGCGTTACGTCGCGACACGGTTATACTCTGCTGGAAATCGTAATTTTAACGTGGCTTATCGAAGCTGTCGTAACTTTGCCGTGAATTGGCCTCGATATTTCTAGAAATTCTAATTATAACGCGATACCTCGTAACCTAGATGCAGTTACTCTCAAAGTAGTCGCGACTTTATGATCGCTTTCTCGCAGCATTTTCGGGCTTACGCGATCGCTAACCAGAGCGGGTTAAAAATCGCGTTCTCACGAGAATGTCAAGAATCTATTTTAAGATCTTGAATTCTCGACGCGTTCGCGGTGCAACGTTCAAGCGCGCGAGAATTCAAAACCTTCAACGTCAAACGTCAACTAATCAAGAAATCAGTTGACGCTGTTCTTCAACCCCGAGACTTTGCGCAGTCGAAACATCGTTAGAATCCGACTAAGCTGACGGAGGGTAAAATCGAAAAACATCGCGCTGCGGTAAAATTGCGAACGCTGCGGACTTAGCTGCCGGTATTTCTACGCAAGTTCCAAAACCACGAGGCATCAAAGCGGCGGCTTTATTTAAAAACATTCCACGTAGCACAGCGTCTCTCCCAGCACAGCGTCTTCGACGAAGGAAGGAAGCTGCTTGTGGCTCGCGAGGCGCGCGTAGACAGTCAGACGGCGGGGGCTCACCTCGAATATGCCGTCGTTGATAGTGAGTATCGATACGTCGAAAGTGCCACCGCCGAGATCGAAGATCAGAACGTTCCTTTCGCCGCGTCCCTTTTTGTCGAGGCCGTAAGCAATAGCCGCGGCAGTCGGCTCGTTAATGATCCTCAGGACATTCAGGCCGGAGATAGTACCGGCGTCCTTGGTCGCCTGCCGCTGGGAGTCGTTGAAGTACGCCGGTACCGTAATCACCGCGTTCGTGACGGACTTGCCCAAATAAGCTTCCGCCGTTTCCTTCATCTTCGTCAGAACCATCGACGAGATCTCCTCTGGAAAGAAGGACTTCGCCTCGTTCTGTAATCGATACCGGCCGAAAACGTTGAACTTTGCTTTTCGCTCGCTCAAGAGATTGGTTCGCAGCGCAAACAATGCGAAACTCTGTCCCTATCGTTGCGAAGGGATTCTACATTCTTGCGTTTGACGCGTAATTTCTCGAGGAATTTCTCGAATCAGCAAAAGTGAGAGACGGAGGGAAGGAGAACGTAAGAAAGTACGGGGTTAAGGATCGGTCTGCAGTTTGACAGACGTTTGTCTACGAAAAGGGGATTATCGATCACGCGAGATGTAGGCCACTGGCCATAAGGCAGCAACGTTGATATCACCGAGAGAGAGAGAGAGAGAGAGAGAGAGAGAGAGAGAGTGAGAGTGAGAGGGGGAGAGAGAGAAATCAAACGGAATCGTAATTAAATTCCTCGTCAAACCTCGTGGATGTTCACGCGGTTGGACGTCAAGCCACGTTAAACGTTGGCCAGCTCACCTTGTATCGGACTCGGATTTTCGGTTTTCCTTCGTCGTTAACCACGGCGAACGGCCACTGTTTCATGTCAGCCTGCACTGATGGATCGTCATAACGTCTGCCAATCAGCCTCTTCGCGTCTGTCGGACGATTTCATTTACCCTGCCTGCCTTAGTCATCGATCCGAGCGATCGTGCAATTGGCGCACGATCGAGAGACGGAAAGGATCGCGAGAACGATCCCGTTATCGCGCGGCAGCGAAACTTCTCGAGCGAATTTCTCGGCGGCGCTGGAATTCCGAGCTCGTCCGCACCGGCTGTATATCGACTATAGATCTCGAAACGGTAAGTCGATTTGGCAGCCACGAAACGAGAGCGTTCTCGACGTTGAACTGGTTTCCGGCCGCGTTTCTTTCCGCGGGCCAGCTACTGCAGCCGGAAACCAGCACCGAAACCCGGAAATGACGGTGATTCTTGGGATCCTAGTTACGCTGCCAGCACGGCGGACCCTGCCAGCGTGATTATCAAAAATTCAACTCGCGTTCAACGCTGTACGTTTCTGATTTTGCCTTCCCCGACCGACCGAGAAATATCTCTTAATTCTTAAATCATCTGTTTTCTTTTCTTTTTCCCAAAAGAGAGATGGATCTGGATCGTTGCAATTTCGTTACTTCGAGGCTTCGACATTTGAGTAGCCGTGAGTCAGTCGCGAGTAGCCGTGAAAACCGCGAGAATGACAGAAACGAGAGAGATCGTGGATTAAATTCTCGCGTGATTGTTGCGTAACGGGCCTACCAAAGATCGTGTTGGTGGGGTTCATAGCTACTTGGTTCTTGGCCGCATCGCCGATTAACCTCTCCGCGTCGTTGAACGCCACGTAGCTCGGCGTGGTCCGATTTCCTTGGTCGTTGGCAATGATCTCGACCTTTCCATTGAGAAACACGCCAACGCACGAATAGGTGGTCCCCAGGTCAATCCCTACCGCCGGTGCTGTCATCGTGGATCCGATGGAGTTTGAAGGAACGAGCGGTGACGTAAAAAGCCTGGATGGAAAACAGCGGCGTGGAGAAAATAATCGTTGCTCGACTGTTTCGATCGTCCGATCTCTGCTGTCTTCACGGCCCCGTACGATCCAGCCAAGTTCCGAAAAAATGTCCCCTGGTTGTAGGCGCTTGATTTACGCCAATAGCGCTGGCAAAGTGACACGGAAAGAAACCGTGTCGTTCATCGAGGCTTGTAAAAGTGTACTCTAGACGCCATTTTCGTCTTGTACCTTTTATACGATGCAATATTAACGGAACCATCTTCGCCAGGGTGTCTTCTCCGTTTTACGACGATGGCGTTCGTGTGCTTTCAAAATCGCCTGAAATATTCAGCGAAGATTGGCGATGTTGAAAAAGAACCGATTTATCGGTAATCTTCGTTACGAATCACCTTTGTACCTCTCTCGCGCGGTGACTCAATTACCGTCCGACGTGGTATCAAGTCAGGGATAGTATCTAGATTCGTCCAAACGTTCTCTGGATTTTTCTCCTTGTCGAGACTTCAATTTGTGACCCAAGGAGAAGGTTTCGTGTTTCTTCTCGTTAGATGTTAGACGTCGATCTCGACGACGTTTGGAATCTTCAACTTCGAAAGGGAGACTCGTTCGGCCCGATATGATCGTGCAATTACACGAGCGGGGAGAGATGGATCGCTTGGTTCGTAAATTTTCACGCGTTCGATAGCGACACGTCGATTCTCATCCACGACGCGGGCAGACGATACAGCGATTCGTGACTAGGGTATCGAATCGACCCCCGAGTCTGTGCCGCGCACAAAGAGTCACGCCATATGGGATACAGCCTATCCCATTTACGGTTCCGTAATAAACTTTCCGTCGCAGGTATCCGCCGTGAATCGAAACGACGATCGCAAGAGAATTTCGACGCAGTTACTCGACGAGCGTCTCCCGATGACTCGGCCGGAGAAAGAGAGAGAGAACGCTTGCTGAAAATTAAAAAAGGCTTCGCGATTTCGCCGAGAGGGATTTCGTCCGAGAGGGAAATATTGGAAAAGCTAGAGGAAGAAAATTGATGGTGAGAATTAATTAAGCGGCGCGGGCTCTTATCGGGACCGGAACACGGGCGTACGAGCAAGTTCCGCCCCAAGCTGGTCCAGCGTCGTCGAGGAGGAGCTTCCGCCACAGCTCGGTAAATTTATCCCGAAGGGGAGTCCCAAACGCAGGATGTGACGCGTTAATTTGCTTATCCTTTCTCCGACGGCAGGACGATGTCATAATTAATGACCACTCCTCGCGACCTAGCTAAGAAGGTTTACCGGATAATCCCGTATTACCTATAATCTTCGACGTAGAACAGGACAGAACCAAAGAAATTTTAAGGCGATTCGGCAGAATACCCCGATGGAAGCTGCTCCCTGGAACTGAGAAAAAGACTATTTCTCTACACGTCAGACTCAACCCTTTGAGTGACAATATCGAGTTACACTCGTGGCAGAATTGAATTTTCAATGTTAATTCTTCAAACTCAAGATTGATAAATATAGATTATATATGTAGTGCCTTCCACGCATTAAATTCGACACGGTGTTTTCACTAAAGTCTGAGAGAATAATCGTAAAACATGGGGATCAAACACGCTACGACCAAAAGCGAAGCATTAAAGCGCGAAACATCGAAGCGAGTCTAATCGAACTTTCTCCCAGCTACGCGCAACAGCCGATGAAAGTTTCAGCCGATGAAGATCAAAACTCGAAAGATGCAGCAGAAACGCGACGAGGAATCAAAGGGAGAGCACGACGGTTTGGAGAAGGACGGAGGATGGTGCGAAAGGGGGGGTGACGCGAATATCGAGATTGGATCGGGGCGGAGGTGTGCGTGAGCCTCATAAATACGTCGTCGAAGCGGTAAACAAGACACGCGAAGTCGGTACAAGAGGGTACGTCCGTTCACGACGCCGTGTACACTTGCTGTGCTGTGTTGTGTTGTGGCCGCGGTCGTGCAGAGATGGTCGGCACCGCGACTGGGATTTAAAGCCGGGAAATTTATCGTTCCGCGAGTAGGCGGACAGAAGCGACGAAAGGGATGAAGCCAGCGTTGCGAGGAGATGCAGAGGAGACTAGGAATTGAGAGAGAGAAAGAGAGAGAGAGAGGGATACACACGAATGGATGCGGCGCGAGAACGCGAAGAGGGTGAAGGAGGAACCGAGCGAAACTAGTCAGAGGATGGAGGGAAGACCTCGCGTACGGCGAAAACCTCTGGCAGACTACCGAAAACCAGTCGTCTCGAACCGTCCCCCCACCCCTCACACGATCTGGCCGCGATTCAACGACCGTTCCGTCGGCTCTTTTCACCTTGGATACCGCGTTCTCCCTAGCCTCCAATGGAAACCGCGATTTTCACCCCCCGGTTACGACTCTCGGGTGAAACCGCCGCGATCAGCCGCGATTCTCTTCGCCTTTAGTGCAACGAGTATCTCGTGCTCGTTACACTACACGCGTGACGTGTACGATTTTAAAAGGAAAGGGAAGAACGAGTCAGACGTCGATGCGTATTTCTATTTATGGAGGAACGATTCTGCTTCCAATATCCATCCAGGAGGCTAGGCGTGCGAGAGAGCCACCTCGATATGTATCGTGGAGCCGAGTATATCAAAGTGACGGCCGTTCCACTTTATTTCAATTCGCGATACACTTCCGCGGGCTAAACCGCAATAACTCGGCAAGGAGCGAAACTGGTACAGCACGTGGCCACCGGCCGAAGGCAGCGTCCGTCGTAAAGCGACTCCGCGAGGAGGGCCGGTAATCTACCGCGACAAGCGGCGTCGGTTGTCATATTTCTCGCCGGATAATACATGCCGTAAATAACGAGGCTGATATTGAATGAGAGGAAAGTGGGAAACCGGTTACGATATTTTCGGCGCGTCGGCTCGAGTCGATCGGCGTTGGCTAGAAGAGAGGCGGCGCGGCGGTCGAGCGAGCGGATCCGGGCGCTGGAGGGCTGCAACATTTCGAATATAAGTTAGCCGGATATTGTTCGGCGCGGGGCGAATGGCAAGGGGCTTAGCAACTCCGAAGCAGCGGCCAATATGGTGGTTACACGAGGATGAAACGATATAAATCCCGAAACGCTTACAGTTATTGCAGATCCAGCGTAATATCCACTCGAGCGGCGACCCGGCTGCCGGATGGTGGCCGGTTTACGCGGTAATTCGCCGATGACAGCGTCGCGATAAAATGAAATCGGCACGCTGCTTTTGTAACGACCGCGACGCGCTTAATCCCTTTCGCCGGCGAGGCTGACGCGCGCCACGTTCGAAGTGACGTAGCGGTGCGTGAACGAGGTGCACGCCGTGAGCTCTTTGTTTTCACAAAGCAAGGAAATGTGTACCATTTCATGGTAGATACACGAATGGATGTACAAACGAAGTTGAGATTACCGTAGAAAAAGAAGAGGTTAATTAAGTTTCCCTTGCTTGGTTAAAATTTAAATTGACGATCCAAGTTTTGGACGTTTGATGGAGAGACGAATGGACTTGGGGTACTGAATGGGAGAAGAAAATGGTTGATGCGTTTCGTCTCGGAGTCACTGCCTAGACCTCTCTCATCAGTGGAGCTGATGGCAGCGACTTCTCACCCCATACACTATTGTAACCACCCGCTAGGCTGGATGGTCATCCGTACACTGCTTTACTTAACGTCGGAGATCGGCAGGACCTCGACGCTAGGCGCGCAGCCACTTGCGGCTTGTGCTAAGTCAGTGTTCGAAACTCGTAGTTGAGGAATCCTACAGCCTCGCTTCATTTCCTGAATAGTTCGCGAAAAATGGGAGACCTTGCCGCCAAAAGTTGCTACGTCGATGGAAGACACGAAGCGCACCATCGAAACGAGTTAAAAACAGCCTCGGAAATTGAGGTCTCAGATCGTGTTTCTGTCGCGATCCAGAGCCCCAGCCGTTATTTTCTCATCTCGGCCTCGGTAACTCGTAAATAATATGCGACGATCAAATTTTCGCCACGGTTTCGGGGACGTCCGACTTGTAAAAATCCACCGGCTTGACGTTTCGATCTTCCGGGCGGAGATCGTATCGGGTGTCGCGCCGAGAAAGGCGCGCGCGTTCTGACAAATCTCATACGGTATTCATGAAAACTGCGTATTCATCAGCGAGGTGATCGTCGGATTCTGGATAAAAGTCCGGCACGACCGGCGAGCGCGGCACTTCCACTTCCGCTTGCTCTTATCTCGCTCCATCCTCTGTCGTCAGACTCGAGAGAGGTTGCCCTTGTCTGCCGGAATATCCGAGCTCGCGAGAAAGAACGTTTCTGTCAGGAGTGGTGCGGCGTGCAGGAGTACGTGGATGTACGCGGGTCGGCGTGTGCGTTATTTGAGTTATTTCACACATGGCGGCCGATCGATAGACATCGCATTGCATTCGGGTGACTCTGTCGGTCGCCTCTGCGCTTCTCTCTCTCTCTCTCTCTCTCTCTCGTTTCTGCCCAGGTACTTCCACCTTCGTGCAAGAGATAGCTCGTCTTTCTGACTGGATACCAGCGCTTATCATACCGCGTGTCGTTGGACCTAAGAGACAAGAGTCGGAATCACGTGTCGTCTTTCGTCCGGCGCGGCGAGGAAGACCAAAGAAAAGGAGAAAGGAATCGGGACGTTTAACGACAATGGTTCCCCGACTCGATTTCGCTTGCTGGCAAAGAACGCCGTGAGCAAGCATTTTCGGAGAGTCGAGGAACAACGTCGAGTTCTGCGATCCCGAAATTGACGATGCCCACTTAATTTCGCAACTAACCACGTCCCGTCGTCTCTGAAACGTTGTTCGTTACCTCAGGAGAGAACCTGACGGATCGTTTCCGTTTAAATTTCACGTCGCGTTGTTATCGCAACGTCTCTGTTGGTAAAATGAATCGTAAAATGACGTTGAATTACATTTTGCGGCAGGCGGGGATTTAAATATCGCACGCGATTTCAAATTTTACGATGCCACGCTTCCGTGGATCTCGATGAAATCCCCGGCTACCATAAAACTCGTTTCATTTTTCTTTAATCCAGTTACTCACAGGCTCCTAATCAACCGATCCAATTTTCATTTTGTCGAGGATCACGTACAGCGGGCGCGATGCAGGCTCGACGCGTGCGCGGGGCCCCCCTCGAACGAAGAGGCGTCGTTCTCGACGATTCGCGAACGATGTTTCGTACGACCGGATCCGCGATCCGTGGCCGCGGCGCGGCGCGGCTGCGGTCGCGTCGTCAGCTTCGGCGGAATGAAAATACGACGGCTGTCGTTTACAGACACGTCGGACGTCCACCTAGACGCGATACCGGCCCGGGGTATAATTAATCCTTGGAGCGAGCAAAGCGCGTGTTATTGTGCGCCCGGTAAGTTGTGACAGTAAATTACTCGTCAGGTCTAGCGAAGAGCAAACATTTCTCTCTCCGCCGTTTCACCCTACTGGCTATTCCGCGACGCGGGATCGGAATTACTTGCATCCGCGCGACCGCGAAACGAACGCTGCGGCTTAATAAAACGTCAGCCGGCCAGGCTAGTACGGTATTAAACAGTAAACAGTGTCGTTGCGCTGGTTAAGATTCCTCCTCTCCTCTGGCCAGGCCGGCGAATGTCATTTTTCCGATTTTCTTCTTTTTCCTCTCCCGTGGCCAGTTTCACGGGAGATGCGGTTGCAGAGGCAAGAGGTACAAAGAACGGCGTATAACTGTGAATAAAATAACTGGAAAATAAGCGGGATTCGTCATTTGAAACCAGTTCCGATTATGTTTTTCACGTGCGTACTCTGAAAGAAAAAACACTCTCCGTCGAACGTTGCGGTAAACTGCTCGCGAAATCTCGTTAAATATTCAGCGGTTCGTTCGGGCGGAACTCCCGTCTCGTGGAATTAGCCCCGATCGCTTCGACGTAATAAAATCCTCTCGATAACCGTGGCTTTATCCACATCGGCGGATCGCTGGTTAATTAAGCATTTGCTTAACGGTGATTCCGCAAGGAAAGGATTCTCCGCAAGAAAGCTTCTAGCGTGCTGGCTCTCGGTCTGCTCGCGGGGAAACGCGAATCGCGAGAGAGAGTCGTTCCGATTCGATCCAATTTTCTTCTATCTTGCCGCAGCAACCTACAGGTAAGCGAATCCATCAGACGTGAGGAAGCATGTCGATCCATTAATTCGTGCATCGAATGCAGAAGCCCGTGCGATCCGCAGTCGTTCACCAGTGGCCATCCCTTAATGGAGGGAGCGAGCTATCGGTGAAATTTCCAATAAGACTCGGCCCCGGCGAATCATCCTGCCACTCTCGAGCCGGCACGTACACCCGACACAGGCGTGAGACGAGCTCTCGCCGCCGCCGCCGCCGCCGCCGCCGCCACCGCGCCGGAAGACGGTTTTGACGCTTGCTTACAGTGGCGAGGCGCGGCGAACGTAATGTGCCAATAAAAATGCAAAGTGCGCCGCTCCTTCGGCTTCTTCTTCTCTTTTCTGCAGGTGTGCACACCCCCCGAGGAGTGAGAGACCGGCTGCCTCTCCGCGCGCTTCTCTCGCCGATTCAATGACGACGAGCCGCTCGAGAGACGCTCCGCGAGAGTGGCTGCGAAATAAGCATCACGAGTGGCCCGACAATGCGGCTCGCAGTTTTTCCCCCCGGCGCGGAGATCTCACGCGTTCCAGAAGGGTGAAGTCGTTGGGAAATTTTTATGGACCCCTGTGTCGTGTCGCGTCGTGTCGCGTCGTGTCGTACAGACAGATGGAAATACGACGTCCCGTTTGCCGGTGATTGTCAGATTTCGATGAGATTGGATCGTCTGTGCGAGGAAGAGGAGCGAAAAAATCATTTTAGGAATTTGTCGTTTACTCGATCAACCTTCCATCGAGATTTATTTATTATTCTAGCACCATGTAGCGAGTTGTTACGCACAGAGTGAAAAGAAAAGTTTGTCCGTGATGTCATAGATGAAATTCTACGCCTTCGATTTGAAAGAGATACATGTAAAGAATTAGCCGCAAAATTGGCCTTGAATTTCAAACAAACTAAACCTAAACCACATAAATGTGCATGAATAGACAATTTTATCACTGAAAGTGATTTTAGTGGGGGTAACACAGAAAATCGGGCCTCTTCAGGTGCAACGCTGATGCAACGAAAATTAGCGATTGGTTGATTTGAGTCACGTGATTCGTGAGGGGGCGTGGCGTTCTCTGGTACTGAGCGATCGCGCCTGTAATTTGTTTTCTATCGATTCAAATGTTTGCATATCAATAAAATTTTATGGCAAAAATGTCAAAATAGTTGCTTCTGGGCCGTTGCTCATTGAGACAAATCGTACCGGGGTACAAGTCGTGTAGTTTCTTACTTTATTTATTTTTATTGCGTTGCTTGACATTTTTAGTTACACCAAAGAAGCGCTATCGCGCCGCATGGCACTATCCTACAAGGCTTTTTATTTTTACAGCCCCTGGCACTGAAACGGTTAAATATCGAAGGTGTCTTCCCATTGAATCAAGGAGGACTCTGTGATCGTGTTCCTCGTAAAGGCGGCGAATTATATTCGAAGACGGTCGTTCGAATCCACGCTGCATGCGAACATCAACAACATTTTCAGCGCTGGTTGGCCGAATCGGACGCGCGCACTCGTGCGCCAGGCTCTCTCGTTATTTCCAGAACTGCGATCAAAGAAACTCAGCGACATTATTTTTACGGTAAATAAACCGACGCTAACGAAGTGTCTCCGGACACGAGCACGGCGCGCCGCGGTCTGCGTAAACGTAGAAACGCTAAAAATGTTCCCCATCGCTCGGCCCTCGGCCCGTCGCGTCGCGTCGATGAAACCGATCAAATGGTAATCGTGCCGCGCAACGATTCGCCCGGAAGATAATACATCAGTCAGCGGTTCAATTAGCCGCAAAACCGGAATATGGTTATCTGCGAGCGATTATCCCGCCGCTTCTGTTAACGATCCGGTTCAACGTAGGTCAGAACGAACTGATTGGCTCGTTGGATGCAACATTGTAAGTGAAAGAAAAGATGGAGAGAGAGAGAGAGAGGGGCAATGGAAGATGGAATCTTCGTTCACAACGTTTGGTATGGCGTTTTTATAATCCTCGCAGGATGTGAAAATGTCCACATTTAACCAAAGACTGCGCGATTGCAAGTCGAAGGGAATGTAATTAACGCCGCGAACTGTCGCGATTCCATGCAAAAGTTACACATTTCGTACGCGCGTTTGAAGCGCGGTCGAATGTTCCAGGAAATTTTCAGTCCACCAAATTTTCCGATCGAGTTGATTCGATTGTCAACAGATCGTAGGTTTTTGAGGAAAAGTGAAAGATCGAAAGTATCGCGTGACTTAGAATTTATTTACAGATCGTTGCAATTCTATATCACGCGTGAAAATATCTACAAATTCTGCGTAACGTCTTCGTGTATCTCCAAACTAACCAGCGTGTACTCGCTTTAGGTGGCCTGCCAAGTCCCCCCAAACAAAAATCTCAAGTTGCCGGAACGATTTTGCTTTTACTTACCGTCGAAACGAACGGTCGTTTGCGGGCAAGATATCGAGCGTTTCGCTCATAAAACAAGCGGGTAAACGCGAGGCCTCCTCGATAAAAAGTGAAATTGATTCTCACCGGGACACGCCTGTTTAATTACCTCAAAGTTAAAACTCGGTGGTACGATTTCACGGTTGGTGGTCTGAGGGGACTTTCGCCCGGGCCGGCGTACATACCACCGTCCGCCGGTGCAATAGAATCGCATCGGAAACGGCCGCATAGTTGCATGAATCAAAGCAATTATCGTTTGCCTCGGCTCGTACAGCATCGGCGATTCGCGTACGCTCCGCGCCGCGCCGCGCCGCGCCAGGCCGTTTCAGCCGCGAGAATCCGTGGCTCTGCCGTGCTCTTATATTATTAGCCCGGCTCGTTACACGCCGCCATAACGAACCGTGCTGGCAAAGGCACCGCCGTTAAAGAGAGTAATCAAACAACGGCGGAAGGAACCGCGAGAAAAAAGACTGTTGGCGAGGGGCGCGCGCTGGCAGACGATGTTCACGGAGGACGATGAATGCGCACGGTGGCGTACACGGCTTAATCGCGTTACGGTCCTGCCTCGCTCTTAATTAGCCTCGATTTCACGGGAAGATCGAATTGTTCGAGCACCTTGTCAAGAACTCATCCCTTGATTTTCCAAGGCCCTGATGCGGCGCGCAGCTGCGAAAATCACACACACACACACACACACACACACACACACACACACGTGTACGCCTTTAGTTCTAAAACTCGCGTGCTTGTAGAACCTCGTCCATCCGAATCGTTTTCTACTGCTTTCTTCTTTTCTTCTCCTCTTTTCTTTTTCGTTTCTTTCCTCAGAGTATTTTCTGGCAGGCGTTTGGACATTTCAGTAAATACACGCAGGATTCTCGAGGTAGACATCTCACCAAGTGGGAGAACGCCCACTGTCCGGCTGTTATCTTTGCTCGAGAGGCACGCGTCTTTTAAATTCCACGTCGCCTCTGCGTCTATAAAAACGGTCGGAGGAAACATCCAGCCGGCGGCGACTTTCATATCCTCCTGCGTAAACTAGCGAAAAGAGGGCGTTATAATGAGGGCTTATTCAGATCCCCCGCGTTGAATTCATTCGTACCCGCGCGACTACAGGATTATCCCGAGTGGACTACGCCGCCTTCTGTGGCCAACAACGGATTTATAACTCTAATACCGGCAATAGAGAAGCATTAGCCGGCTAAACTGTTTCTCCGCCACGCCGCCCGACAATTTTACGCAAGACGTCGCGCGTTTGCGTTTGTTCGTTGTTCGAAATTTTTCAGCTTGATCGAACGCCGGAGAGTAGCGGAAGCTCCGAGGGTTCGTGTGCAAGCGACAAGTCGCGACGGTCGATGCCGTGCCGTGATTAGAATGCAACTGGCATTTCGTCGTTATGCATAATCGATCGCAAGACCGTCTTCTGCTCTGATATTAACCAACGCGTTTCACTGTCGTGTGCATGACTCTCTGCGTTCGCCATTTGCGTCTTCGTCGATGTCGTTTGAATCGCGAACGATCGATTTTCACAGCGATCGGTTCTGCGTCGGTTCAGGTTAGGCTGAGGGAAGGCGAAGATTTTGCTTTTTATTTCGTTGGATTCGCGAGAGAGTAGAAGTTTATTCGTAAGGTGGATGTAGTTTCTGTAATTAGGCGAGCCGAATGTTGAAACGCGTCACTCGTCGCAGTTACGATCTTTCGGAAAGTATCGCGGGCGAGCGTGAAGTTGCCAGGGCTCGTCGCTCGTGGAACAAGCGGAGCAGACGCATTTCTGTGCGGGACAAGTTACAAAACGTTCACGTGCACGCATGCATACTCGCGTATACTCGCGGTTGTACGTGCGCGAACGTCACACGAATGTAATTAATTACACGGCTCCTCCGTTGTATACCGCCGACGACGTATATAACGGCGAGCTTCGCGTCTTATCGAATTTTCCGTCACATAAATTAAAATGCCATTTGTAAAAAGTCACGGAACGCGAATTACGAACGCAAATTACGCTGGAGCGGATAAAGATAACGAAGCTCAAAAG
>KQ435729.1:1959671-1987057 GCA_001276565.1 Melipona quadrifasciata | reverse complement strand
ATCGCGGCGGGAAACTTTGAAACACGATCCATTAATAAAACCACGAGGAAAACGTTGCGCTCTCAGCAGGCGATAACGACCGCTCGCGTATTCCTCGCGCGATGAAAAATGAACGAGGCTGCAAACCGGCGTGTCTCACGGAGCGACCCTTGGAGGATTTACGCGAGAAGATCTGGCAGCTTCGCGGCATACGAGACGGGAGTGCGAAATCTGCCGGAACCGGAAAGCGTGTCATCGTCTGCATATCAACGAATGCCGCGCGCGTCGTCGCCGGGAAGGATGCGAGGGATGCGCTTTAATAGCGGTGCATTTCCAAGCAGACGGTGTTGCGCTGCGACGACGTCGAGATGGCTGTACACGCTATAATAAACATACGTGTTCGCGAGGCGAGCAGGCGCCCAACATCCATCGGCAATCGGCTTGTCGCCCGCTTCGCCAGAGTGCTCCTCTTTTATTTAATATCGCGACGTTTCTCCACCCTTCGAATGCGCGAGGCTTCGAAGCACAGAGAATCGCCGCTCTCGAGAGAATTCGTACCGAGCATTCCATTTCTACGAGAGGAACCAAGTGACTTTTATTATTTACGGATTTTGTGGCCGACAGAGGTTTTCAAACAGCAGACAGAGTACGTCGGAGACAATCGATCTTGCTCGAGCGAATGAATTATGAATTTGTACGGAAGCCTTCCGCCTGTCAAACTAAACGATCGCTCGCAAATATTTGCAAATTTTCTCAATCCCACTATCCTCGAACGCACGATCGACAGTTTGAGTTTCGAAGAAACGAGCAATCCACTTTCGCAATGAAGTTTCGCAGTAGATCTCAGAGTACATTCCCCCCCTTGGGCGAACGGTACTTTTCAGAAAAATATTCCTCAAAGTTAATCACCCAACTAATCGCCCACCGCGCTCTCGCGTTGTCTTCAACGATTCTCGTCAGAGACGTTCCATCACCGGTTCAACGTACAACGCGAGACAGTCATCCTCTCGGCTCTCCGTTCCAACAACGATTAATCTATCACGGAGAAGCGAAGCGTCTGAAGGGAAGACTTGTTCGCGCAGTCGAGCCGAATTACATACACGGTTCCCGCAGACGTAGCGGAGTCGCTCGCGTTACGAGCGAATCTCTGGCTAAAACGCGGGGAAATCGGTGTTTCGTTGCGCGAATGTTGCGCCGGTCGATTTTTATTGGCGCTGCTCGGCGCATTCGTGGCCCCGTTTCAGCAACCGCGCTCCCTATTGCCATTGTTAAGTAGATTTATACGATGCCGGGGGGAGGGATGACTATCGGGAAGCGCTTTCGCCTTGCCATCCCTCGTCCCTCCGACTCTCGTCATCTTGAGAGATGCTCCTGTCCTCGCTCATTTTCTCTCATTTTCCCGTCTTTACATTTCCCTGAAGATGGCGTCCCATTTCGACCGCGCCACTGTCCCTCGTTTACTCTCGGCTGGCCGCCATTTTTCCACGTTTCGCCAAGCACGCGAGGCAGCGTGAAATTTGAATGGAAAATTCGTGTTTTTGCTCGGCTGTCCGTCGCGCCGCCGCGGAAGTTCGGCAGCACGGAAGATTTACATACCCGTTTTTAGGCGTCACTCTGTTTCCAGCTATGGATCAGCTTATCAAACCGCGCGTCGCCCGTCGCATTCGTAATGCATTTGTTTCGACGCTGCTTTCCCGGTTACCTCGTTGCAAAGCGTATAGACACACTGTCGATAGAATTACGCCCGATGCGACGTTTCACATAGTAAACAGTTGTTTTGCAACGACGCGCCGTGGCTAAAAACGTCTCTTTTATTTTCGTCGGGTTGTTTTTCCTCCCCGGCCACTTTCGAGCGTGCGTCGCGCAATGGATCCGTTCGATCGTGCGAGAGACGCACAAGGAGTTTCAATTTTGCTTCGCGCGAATACCTGAGAATCGGCACGTGTCGAGCATCCTTCGTGCTATTGACGAGGCAACGTTATGGCAGCCGCGGTAAGGACAGCCACGCGAGAATAATCCCGGATCGTGACACGATGGTTTCGTAACCTTATATCGTTGACTCGCGGAGCAGCTTGCAGGAGAAACGACTGAGCACACACACACACACACACGGTGATTTACTCCGTTGCGCAACTCTGCGATTCGTTCTCTTAATTTCACGACTTACGCCGTTGTCAACGGCGGGATCTCGGCGACTGGAGAAAAAGTTGACACGAAGAGAGAGAGAGAGAATGCCGATCGATAAAAAGGACGCGAGAGTACGACGAGAGCAGGAGCAATAAAAATATGATTCGATCCACGGGTTCAAAGTACAACGAAAGTACTGCGAAAGTTGAAACGGAAACTCGCGGAATTCGCAACGTTCGCCCAAACAGTATCGTTTGGGGAGCAGCGCGACTTACGAGGACAAAGGACAACGTCCCCGCGGAGCCTCTGCAGTGTACCGTAAGTTTGGCAACTAACAATTTCTCCGTCGTGCACCCGACTGCAATAAGAATGATTCGCTCGTCCCCTTTTCCCCCTCGTTGGGATTCCGCGTTCATCGTTTGCCGATATTTCGAAAGTAAACTTCGGCGAAGCATCGTTCGCTGAATCTAATGAGACTCGCCGCTTTCGCGCTCGGTTCTCTTCGCGGTTCGATTCCTCGGCTTGGACGTCACGGGCCGATCCTAGTCTCATTTTCCGTGCCCGTGTCGTCGCGCTGCTTTGTTCGTTCGTACAGCTCGAACGATATTCAGATAATTCGATTAGATTGGTTGTTTTATTAAATGAGATTAAACGAGACCTGCCAAGTTCGAAATTACCGCATCTTTGTGGAAGCTTCGACACCCGGTGCGGTGGGAACTAAAATTACGCCGTCGGTACAACTGATTAATTCGTCACGGTTGAAGCTGAAATAGCTAATTCCGCGAAAATAGAAGCACACCGTGTTCCGTGTGTAAATAGTAGCTCGAACGTATGAAACTTGCTTCGACACCGACATTGATAATTCAATAATCTGAGGAGATTATTTTCGCGCGGTAACCGTTAATTACTCGAAACGAAGAGTATAATTTCGAGGAGAGAAACACGTTCTGCAGACCCGACGGAGACGAATAATTTTTAAATAAATTCTCCTCTTCCTCGCGGGAAGACGCGCGCCGTGAACGAGCAATTAAACCCGACCGCTGAGCACCTCGCTTCAATTCCTCGAAGGGGTCCGTCTTTTCGGCGCGTGGGCCATCTTTTAATCCAAATTAATGCTTTTAGCGAAATTGCACGAGAGCCTGAAACGCGGCTGTCCTTTCGACGCGCTCTTATCTCCGCCGCCTTTGTACGTTCCCCTTTGCTTCTTCCGCCTCTTTCCCGTTTCGCCTCCTGTTTGCGCCTGGCGATCCATAATTTTATTCCACGCCGTATTCGCGGTCGACTGAATTTACTCGGTTTGCGGATCGACTTACGTCCCAGTTTACTTACATCGGAAAGTGGGAGAGAACTCTAAATCTTTTGCCTCTGCTGGCGTTCGAGATCCCTAACGTTTAACAACATTCTCTTTCTTTACGAGGGATCAACGCGTCGAAGCTTAGCTCGCTACCGATCGATCCTTTTACTTCACTTCTTTCGTCTACGAAATGCCCGCGGAACCGAGTGCAAAGTCCATCGGACAGATTTAACCGACAACTCGATAACAGGATGGAACAAAAAAAAAAAAAAATGTCGCATCCTTTATCCTTCTCTCCTTTAATTCCCATGCTGGCCGCCACTGAACGCCAACCTGTTCGCGTAGAAGGGACAGAAATTGCGATCATAGAACGGTTTCGTGCTCGATGCAACGGGCATGCAATGGAACGGGGATCGTTCTACAACCTTCGCCGTGCTTATCAGCGTGCCAGCAGCGGCTCCGAAAGGAGTGGGACGAAGAATTCATTGAACTCTAACTGGCACTAGAATGGAGCGATTTAGCGCGGTCGCGTACACGGCCAGACCGACCCGATGCGGTTGCAGTCGAAACGAGAGTACGGAGCAAGAAGGAGAAAGAGCGAGAGAGACAGAAACAGAGCAAGAGAGAGAGAGAGAGAAAGAGAGAGAGAGAGTGAGAGAGACATCAGGCTGTCATTCCCTTCGATCAAGAGACCGTGCTTTCATCCAGCTCATTCCGGAGATCGTTCGTTTGGTCGTCCCTAATGCCGGAGCAATGACCTTGCAGCATTTCACCGTGCAAGCTGCAATTCGTGCGGCCGTCTCTTTCCTCCGCACGCTCTCTGCCTGTTTCTCCCTCTCTGTCCGGCTCTTTGGCCGGCTTACGGCTACCCTCGCGCAGCCACGGAGATACACTGCCACGGTCTCTCGTGCAATCTGCAACCGTTGCAACGACCACTCGAGTGTGAACGCAACGGGGATCGGACTTGATCGTTATAAAGATGGAGAGACGGGCTTAAAGAGGATATGCCGGATTTGCTCCGCGGCGCGTTCCTTTCGGAGCGTTTCGAAGAGAGAGAGAGAGAGAGAGAATTTATAATTGCCCCGGCTCTCGCTCTCGCTCTCGAGAACCACGTTCGGAGCGGCGATCGGCTCCCGAGTTCTTTCTGCAGACTCGCGCAAGACGCGCTTCTCTCTGCTGCTTATGATCTCTCGGGTAATTAGGCTCGCGGAGCTGACGGGATCGCCGATTTATTTCCCCGCGCCGAGCTCTCGAGACAAGTACACGAGAAGCCACTTTCTCGCGTGACCGAGCGCCGAAATCGTCGGCCCGCGAAGGTTGTCGTCCGTCAGCCAGACTTACACGCCAGAAGAACAACCGAACGGATAACACGGTTCGCCGGTTTGCGACGGCGTCGGCCGTTTTTAATCAGGCTTGCCTCTCCGACGGAGGGAAACGACGGAGTTCCCCTTATCCAAAGGAACAGCGTTTCGACGTTTCGTTTCGACCGGACGGCGCGAGGGGCCGAGTAATCGGCCGATTATTTGCGGAACCGCGCGACTTGATGAATACGAATTCCAGGGGATCGCGAGCAATTTCCGCGGCGCGCGGCAAAACAGAGATTGCGATGCCAGCGTGAATCATCGAGCGTGAGCCGCGGGGCCGTAACTTATCGAACCACGTGCTAGCGAGGAGCCGGGGATTGCATTCCAGCGGGCCAAGAGAGACAGAGAGAGAGAGAGAGAGAGAGAGAGAGAGACGTGGTTTTTGCCTCGAGAGTCGGCCAGAACTCGTTGAATAGGGTTGAACGGGTCGCGCCGGGATACCTGGGCCGAGCGACGCGTCCTATTCGCCAATCGAGCTTCTTGTCGTCGACCACGTTCCCCGGGACTCGTCACCTGATTACGAAAGCGACGGAAACAAAAAAAGAGCCGCGCGCTCGCTATCGGCTCGAGGGCGAGGTAAAAAGCACGCAGGGGAGTCGGCAGAGAAGGAGGGAGAGTCCGGTGGTGGTCGGGTCCGAGAGGATCCGTGGCTCTGGACGGTTCCTCGGCCTGATCCTTAACGAACCTTTAATGCCCTGGCTGGCACGGTGACGATCCCGTGGCCGCGCCGCCCGAAAGCGACACCGAATTCCCCGGCATTTAACCCGGTGCGTTAACCTTTCTGAAACCGAAGCAATTGCACTCATTGTGCGCGCAGGGTGGGGAGGGGGGGACGATAGTCAGCGGGCAAATAGGATAAAGTAAGGCGAGGGGAGAGGAGAGCTCGAGTCTTGGAGTCGTCACTTGGGGTTAGGAATGGAAAGAGGGAAGAGGGACGGGTGATTCAACTTGGTTTAATTGGACGTGTAGTTTTTTACCAGGCGGCTCCGTGGTTCCGTGCAGCGGGCGAGCGAGCGTGGGTGCCGACGACGCGCACGGCGGTAGGAAAGAAAGAAAGAAAGGACGCGGTGCGGAGACAGGGATCACGCGTGACATTTTCCTCACCCTTCAGCACTCGCATCTCGGCCGGGAATCTGCACCCGGTAGGTATGCGTGTCACGCGGCACCCGCGGAAGGTTAACGAAACACGGTCACCGCTAATTGACTTTTTAACCGCTAATTAAGCCCGCGACCGGCTCGGCCGCAGCAAGACGTTGCGTCACTGCACGCTGGAGGATTACAGCGCTGGAACTGGCTTTCGAGCCCGTGAACTTTTTCAACGGGTTTCGAGTAACTAGGACGAACGTTCGGGACAATGACGCGCGCGAGAGCCACTTTCACTGCCGTCGTCACTGCGTAGACACCGTAGCATTCGGGACGGGTTCCTTCAGTCGGGACTCGAAATTACCCGCAGAGCCGAACGCGCGGAACGACGCCGAGAGCGACGCTCGAGGTGCTCCTGGCTGCGTCTCGTTACGGAATTAACGATGGCGTCATCGGCCGTGCCTTCCCTCCGGAGTCAACCGGTCGATAAATATCGATGTCCGCCGGCTGCTCGATCGTGGCCAATGACACGTGGCACTTTCGATCCGTGCGCGAGCGTACTTGAGAATGTGGGTTAATGGACGCGGGTCGAGATCCAGCCGTGCATCGAGTCGTGTCGTTTTTCGGGACGGGGGAAAAAAGTTCGCACGGTCCAGTTGTCTCAAGGCGAGCCTCGAGGCGGCCAGCAGTCGACGACGCATCGCACAGGTGCACGCCGAGAATACGCAGAGCCGGGGGGAACGCAGCGGGACCTGACCCCGTTAACCGGGCCCCTCCTCCGTGTGTGTGTGTGTGTGTGCGCGTGTGCGCGTGCAAGCGCGAAACCGTGTTCACGCGTCGGCTGTGTGGAATTAGCCGCGTTACGGAGGGAAATCGGGCGAGCGACTTCTTTGCGAGACTTGTCCGGTATCGTGACGTTGCTGTATCCGCGGACGCGAGCAACAAATTTCACGATACGCAGACCGTCTACCGTTACGTAAAGCTTCTCCTTCGAAATCAGGTTACCGTAACCGCGATTCGCACCGTGTACAACGAGTCTTTAAATCGCGCGCGAACTTTCATTGACGAATCCGCAGAGCGGAATTTTTCACGTACTGCAAGCCCGCGACGGTTTCATATTTTGTGGTATTTGGTCCGAAAATGCATGAAAAAAAGTTAGTTTAACGCTGTTTATATGTTCAAAGTCGGGAATATTGTAACGTTTAAGAGAGAAATCATTTTTGGAAAGACGTCTTAATACTGATTGGATTTTCTCGGAAACATTTTTTTCTCTGACGAGAAATGGCCACGGTTCTCGAGTACTTTCACCGAGGAGTTGGAAAAAATGATTCTTGCATTGTAAATTACGCGTTGAAAATGATCTAAATTATTATTTTAATACGCGAAATGTGTAGATTTTGATTTTTTGAACGACAAAATATACATTTTTGAAACAGTTTTCATTTAAATTGCAAAAATTATAAAACTTCAATCTGGACAAATCCGGAATCAAATTTTATTACATCATAAGCAGAAATCTCTGCCGAATGTAAAGAAATCGAAAAGAAACATCGGGTTTCGCGCGGAAATATAACAAAGTCGTCAACTGAATTATGAACGATCTACAAATATTGGTAATAACGTAAATAAGTGTGATGAAGGAATAAAAACTTTATGAAAAGTAGAAAAATTACTAACAAATGCACAACTCCTTGATTTTCGCGTAAATTTAACCATGGATGTATAAACGTTCAGTGCCTCAAACTCCTCAAACGTTCGACAACTTTGAACAACAAAAACTCGTCTTGGCTCATGCAAAATTGTTCCCGGCTTGCAGAGCCAGATAGCCTCGGCCGCGCAACGGTTGAATCGGTGCACCCTGGTATTCGACGTAATGGAACGCGGAGAAGTGATTAATTAAGGCTGGCCGTTCCCAATTCGTCGTTGTCCGATTTACCGTGGCCTCTTCCTTCGCCCATATTGCGCAATTAGCCTTTGGTTGGTTCGTGCGGGCGAGGTAAGAAACCAAGTCCGAACCAAGTCCAGGGTGGATCGACGAGCGGTGAGTCAGCCTATCCGTGCCGGGCCCTGTTTAACCCTGGGTCGCGCAGCTCGCAATCGTTACACACCGAAATTAATAATTACGCTTGCACGCTCGTGCCGCTCCGCCTCCGCGGTAGGAAACTCGATCGTGGGCAACGTGACACGGCCCGCGACCCTTTTACTTTCGAGGAGCTAGCTTCGCTCCTCCTAATTGTTTCAATTCGGGTCGTTTCCCATCCGAGCGAGCTGCGCGTAATTCCGACAAAGTGAGTAGCCGGGGCTACGTGAGCCCTGTGTTTTCACTTTGCACGCGGCGATGTTCCTCAATAATCTTCTAAACGCTGCCACGCCGCGGCGATTTCGCGTTTCCAATGGCCGGCACGTGGCCCGGGCTTCGAAATCGACCGGCAGACGCCACCGCGAGCGTTTCAGTCGAGAATCCAGATCATTCGGAATTCGACGATCGAAACGTATCGGAGATAGGATCGAAAGCGCGAACCTAAAACAGGCGACTGGCTGCCAGTTTCGCTGGAAATGTCGGCTCTTGTCCGTGCCATGCGTACGTGCGTATGTACGTACGTATTTATGTACGTTCGTACATAATCGCGCAAAATTGTGGCCGGCGGCTTTATCGTGCGCCGAAATCGCACGGAAACTGTATACACAGTCGAGGAGGCGATAAAAAGACCGAGTTTCACCCAGTTGAGGGTAGCGGGCAGGTCTGAGAGTTAGGGTAAGTGGTAAAATGTGATTCGCGTGTACGCTTTCTTCTTATCTGGCGTGCTGGACGCGGGATAAGACTTCTGGACAAGAGGGTGGAAGGTAGTTGGGCTATTTGAGAGAGACGAGCACCAGAGGAAACGTCCGCGTATTCACGAAACCGTAAAATATCTCGGGATACGTCCCGCTCCGTAGACCGTTGTTTTCGATGCCGAGGAAAGGAAAAGTGAGTGGCTTGACCAGGACAGGCAGGACGAGAGACGACGGCGAAACGTGCGAAACGGATGGAGAGCGTGGCGGAGGGAAACAAAGAAGAAGAGGGCACGCGGCGCGGAAGAGGCGAGGGAGAGAGAGAGAAAGGAAAGAGAGACAACGTCTGGAGAATACTGAATTGGTCGTACAACATAAAGAAGCGGAAGGTACGAGGATGGCAACCCTCGT
Organism: Melipona quadrifasciata; assembly: GCA_001276565.1. Classification (NCBI taxonomy): domain Eukaryota; kingdom Metazoa; phylum Arthropoda; class Insecta; order Hymenoptera; family Apidae; genus Melipona; species Melipona quadrifasciata. Next base: position 1,978,027 of record KQ435729.1, on the reverse strand, counting down.
GAAGGGGAACCCGTGATAACGTGCTTCGGATATAAGTACCGCGGGGAGTAGGAACGTAACTTCTTGTCCTTGCACGGCTGCGTAAGTGTTCGTTCTCGCGACTCCCTGCCAAGGATATACGAACCACGAGCGCGCGCCTGGTCGCGCCACCGCGTCGTCGGAACGTTCAGTCTCCGCGCATTCGCATTTCCGCGGCTGAAACTTTATCTCACTTTACGGCGAGTCAAAAGCTCCGCTTTATCATCATCCTCGACCCCTATCCTTTATACAACCGGGCCAACTTTGCCTGCATTGTACCCAGACCGCGGAATGTTCCGCTCTGCGTTTTTCTCCTCTCCAGGACCGAGCGGGTAACGAGTTGCACAAAGATTCCGCTCGTCCTTGCCTTTTCTTTTTCCTCCCTCTTACGTCGCCAGGTACCTCTACCCACTGTACGCGCCTAGCGTACTACCAACAGCTCGGTGGCTGCAGAACGTTCGAGCAGTCTTAACAAGAGTCGCCGTCTCCACTTAGCGAAATTAGATGTTCCGTTCCCGCGAGCGCCGTTCTCGGTCTCGTTGGCGATCGTCGCGTCGCGCAAAGGAGATGGAATCTGCGCTAATCGTAATCGCGTACGCGCGCGCGTCCCCTCGAAGCGTGCCCTCGAGGGCAGCTCACCTCGAGCAAAAACCGCGCGCGTAATCTTTAGACTAGATGGCGAGAGAGAGAGAGAGAGAGAGAGAGAGAATCCCTGCAAGAGAGCGGAGGCCACTCGACCCAACCTCAGAGAGGCATGCACTCAGCCCGAATTTACGTGCGAGTGTTTACGAAGCAAGATGGCGCCAGGTTGCCACCCTTACGTGCATTAACGCCGTTCCGGCAGATAGTGCGCGCACACCTCCGGCCTCTCTAGACAATGGAGACGATACCGTGCCCGGCAACGATCCTCGTTACGTTACCGTAATACCGGGAACGGAGAGAACGAGTCGACGCGTTGAAAGGGAACGAGGGGAGTGGTCGTCGGCGACGAGAACGTGCAAACCCCCTCCCCCCTCCCCCCTGGAATCACCTGCGATTCACGCGCGCGAACCAACGTTCCTCGAACTTTATATCGTGGCAATCACGCCGCTGGAATCTGACGTTTTCTGACACGTGGGTGGATAGCCCGCCGGGATTTTTCGAGCATTTATCTCCGAGCGGCGGCGATCCAAGTCGGTGAAATATGGACGCGGGGAAAACAGTTTCCACGAACGGGAGGGGAGGGGGGGCTGGTCGATTGATGATGCTTAGCCGCGGGATGGATTACGCGCTGCATTTGCGATGAATAATAGTCGGCGACGGTGCGCGACGTACTCCGGAGAGTTGCCCGCGTCCGAAAATAAAGGGAGGAGAGTAATTTCGCGAAAGGTGGAACGCGAAAGCTTGCGACGTTACGAAACTACGCGTTAAAGGGTGACCGAGTCGCGGCCCGAGCGACTGTACACCGTTGTGTAGTTGTTTCGTAAAAGTCGAGTCGATTTCAGCGCGTAATTGCTGCAGTCGGAGTTTAAAAGCGGGTCGATTAACAGCGGCGGAGCGATTACGCGCTGCAGGGATCTTCGTTGTGCTGCACACGCGTGTGCACCGGGCTGGTCGTATAAATCGTGGCCAATAAGTCGTTGGCTGTCGCGCGTCAACGTACATCCTCCGGTCGCCATAATCCGTCGAATGGACTGCATAATTCATTCCCGCCGTCATCGGCAGACCTCGAAGTCCGATGACTCGTTAGACCGTGGCGCACGAGCTACGACCGTCGAATAGTAATGGCGCTGGCTCGCATACTTTGGCGGTTAACTTTGGCGCGTAACTCGTCGCGGACGACGGTCGTTGAGTGACGTTCGGCCGCAATTAGCTTGCCCGATTTGTCCTCCGATTTCCATCGCTCGCGGCTGCTACGACGCTGCTCGCCATTCCTCCCCCCCTCCCCCCTCCCCCCGCTTTTAATTAAGCGCGAGCGGCTTTAAGGTGTCGCGCCTCTATCTTAAATTCGTTCTCGAAGCGTTTATCTCGTTGGAATTACCAAACCGCCGCAATGCTGCCGGTGCATGCGAGTTTAAGGGTATTAACCGGCCGTGCTCGCGTGCATCGAAATTACGAGCGCGTACAGCCGCTTTTCGAGTGACGTTAATTCAATTTCCTGGGAAAATTGAAGCAGCGAGATAAAATCGGTTCGGTTCGAGAGCAGCGCGGCCGGCGCTTTCGCCCCTCCGCTCTCGCGTCGACGTCGCGTTTACGGTCACGCGTTCGAAAGTCAACGTGCGGATCCACGGCGTCAGATTCTGTCGTTCATCGACGTTCCAGTTTACATTGGTAACGGCAAACACTTGGAACAACTCTGTTGAACAAAAAAATAATTACCTCGTTGACGGTAATCTCTCGAAACTCGGGCCGATTTCTCAGCCAAGTTTCGCAACTTTAGATTCTCTACTCGTACAAGCAATGCTCGATGTATCTCTTACGTCCGTCATCCACTTTGCGGCCTTGCGTTGCGTCATTTCACCGACATCTCGTCCGCATAATCACAGTTCCACTCGATCTATGCGATGCGTGTCCTATTCTTCCGCGTCTCGTTCGCTTTATTCTTGCCAGACGCTACGCTACGTCCACGAAGCAAATACAATCTTGCAGTCGACGACGGATGGGATGCTTGCATTTTACGATCGATTCGCAACAAGGATTACGCGTCTTGCCAGACGTACACATCGGCATCGTCGAAGCGGATGCTCGATGCTTTCTAGCTCTCGTATCCGCGAGATATAATACGCGCCACTCGGCTAACGTACCCCGGCGAGAGCAGACTCCTTTCAGTCGCGGGATCTCTCATTCGACCGTAGTCGCAATTTTCTCAAACAGTCGATACTGCCGCTGCCAATCTTCGCGCGGCAGGTTTACCTTTAATCCTGCTCGAGGCACGCGAGACGCCGGGCGGAAACGAAATTCGAAATTTCACGTGTAGGTACATGGGTGCGCGAGACGGTGACACGCCGCTTCCTGGAATAATTTCGAAACGCAAGCGACGAAACGCTGAGACTGAAAGCCCCGAAACGCCCGGGAAACATTGCTCTCGTCTCGACAATCGAAATCCTTTCAACGATACGTCTACCGTATGTACCGTCCACGTTCCCACCGTTGCTCTCTTCTTTTTTTTCTTCTTCTTCTTCTCCTTTTTCCCCCTACGTGCCGCTCCTGTTCTTTTCTTTAATCGTTAGGCGGGCGTTGAAAATACCGGCTGCATATGCGAGTGGATATGATGCGCATCCCATCCTGTATGGGGTACGTATCCGCGTGCTTGCGTACGACGTATCCGCACGAAGAAGAATTTGCGTACGCTCGGCGAGTAGCGGTGCGCGCGCGTGCTTGTGTTATTATATATGTATCATATATGTATATATATATGAATGCGTGTGTACACTGCGGCTTGGTACAACACACGTCGGTGCGGCACGGCATCCTCGAGGGTGCTTCCCTCGAGGATCGGAATGCTTTGCCGCCCTCCGCGACCTCCCTCCGGCTTCTGCCAACCCACCTCCGCAGCATCTCGCCAGAAAATCCAAACATTCTTTCGGGTTTATCAACTTTGCGTTTAATTCACGAGATTCCAGCCAGAGAAGAGTCAGCCGGAGCTCTGGCTTGCCGTCCTAAGAGGCCACGAGTTGTGGCTGGGAAACAGCGGGTACGAACAAGGCCAGACCGTCGCGTAAATATTGCTTTATAATAAACGAGGGATCGCGCACCAAGAGAGTACAACAGCGTACGTCCGGCGTTCTTGGAGAATTGTCGCAGTCGCTCCGTAATCCCTCCCTCTTTCCGGGCTACCGTCCACCACTTTCTCTCTGCCGGCTGCGTCAGTTTGTTTGCGTTACGTTTGCGTGGAAATTCGGCGAGTGGTCTCGCGATATTAAAAAATTGCGGCTCGTGAAAAAGACACTTTTACTCGGGTGGAAGTAGTTGCACTTGGCGGCAAGTTCGACGAAGATGGTTTCGATAGAACAGGAATCGCTTTCAGAGTCGTTACGTAACCGTGTACATCGTGAAATACATTCCCTTTTCGATACTTTCTCATCTTTCGTCAGTGTCTTCGACTTTTGGTTTTTTTTTTTTGTATCTTTTTCTGTTTTTTTTCCCCCCTTATTTCATACTTTTTTTAACGAGAACATTCAGCAGCGCGAAACTGAAGGAACAACGGGTGAGGCCCCGTTTCCTCCTATTATCCTTATTATCGGTTTCAAGTGAAACAAAGTTCGCAAACTTGGGAATCCGGGCTGCCCGGCTTCGTTCCGCTTTATCTGCACCAACCAAACGACCGCCTAACCCAACTTACCAATTCTCGACATCCTAATCTTGCCGGGATACTAGTGGCTAACGTACTTTCCGACTCGGTAAAGACCGCATCTTCCGCGAGATAAAGAGCCTCCGCCATCCGTTAGCTGGTGTTTGCACGTTGGACACGCCTTAAGAAAAAAGACTGCGCGACTTGTACCGCAGTACGATTCGTCTCAAGAGCAACTGTTTTGACTGGGAAACGAAGACGACATTTTTGCCACAAAATTTTTTTGGTATTCAAACATTTGAATCGATAGAAAACAAATTAGAGGCGCGATCGCTCACCAGACTGGTCTCTACTCTACGCCCCTCGCGAATCACGTGACCCAAATCAACCAATCGCTAATTTTCGTTGCATCAGCGTTGCACCCGATTTTCTGGGTTACCCCCGCTAAAATCACTTTCAGTGATAAAAAAAAGGAACGTTTCACGTTCCGATGGATCTCTCTCGCGTCGGTTTTTTCCCTTCCGGTCCAGTCTAGATGACGAAATGGTGGAACGAACGTGGCGACGAACGAATCATCGATCTTCGACGAGAGTCCGCGCTCCACGAGATACATAAACGAGAGAGATCTGAGCGCGGTTGAGAGTGGTTTCAAGCGTCGCGGGACGCGACTGTTGTCTGCGGCAATCGGTGGTCGCAAGCCGCAGCATTTTCTAGCTTCCAGGCGAAGAACTTTCCCCGCTTATCTGCTATTCACAGCCACTTCGTTCGAATTACCTCGCGTCGAGCGCCAGGACGATTTTCGAGGATGTCCGTTTTCCCCGGCGCATCCGCGTGAATCGCCGTTACCGCTTTCAACGTCCTAGATATCGTGCCTGCCAGAAATTTACTCCCGCCTTGAGTGAAAGTTCACGTGCAAATCGTTGCTCGTGCTCGAAGGACGAGCTTGTCAGTGACACGAACGAGATACGTGTTGGTCCGGAAGGATTAATGACCCAGCGGCGGAGGGTTATTATTTTTCACGAGCGACGGGTTCAAAGTTTTTTTTTTTTTTTTTTTGACGCGACGAAGAGTTGGATTAGGTTCGTCGGGAGCAGGGGTGCCTGCGTGCTTGTGACACGCTCGTCGCGCGTTGTATCGATTGGATTAATCGATAGCAGTCGAAATGCGGCGAGAGGAGAAATAGATTTCCCTTGGAGTACCCGTGCGAGCTCTCGTACGCGGATAAGAGAGCCGCAGGTGAACGAACGGGGATGAAATGGATTTGTACGAAGCAGCCGAACATTTTTCAGGAGATCATAAGAGCGAGCGAATCTCAAAGATGGCGGCGGGGAAGGAGGAGGGCAGAGAAAGGAGAGATCGACCGCAGGATATGACAGGCTCGCGAACGTAGGCTTCCTCGTTCCGTGTAACGACAAATGTGTGCTAGCAGGATCAATTGAACGTCTCGTGGGACGTGGCTTAGGACATAATGGGAAATCGATATCATCTCGAAAATGTCTTCTTTTCGAACGGAGCGTGCAAGTCCCGCGTGCTGCTGCGTTTGAAGAGGAAAATTGGAACGAAATGTTGTTTCAAGAAATTGCCAATCGTATTTGCACTAATCGTCGTTCGCCGTAGAGTAGTAACTTTCGGTAACTCGTGAACACGGTGTTTAATTCCCCTTCCTCCCTAGGAATGCTGAAGCGATCAATTTAGCAGCGTGATGCGCCGCTTCGGACTGTTCAACGATCAGGAACACAGAGAGAAGGACGAGCGTTGAGCACAGTACCGCGTCGGGTTACACTTATATCCCTGAAACTTCACGAGGAATGAAAGAGACATTTCTTGGCAAGCTACCAAGAGAAATATCCACCGAGGAAGCGCGTGTGGAGCTTTTATGACGGCGTGGAATATGGATGAATACTCTTCCGTTGAAAGCGGCTACTCTTCAAACAGAAAAATTATCGGCGCTGCAACTCCTCTGGGTTATTAATCGATTTAACCGCAACTTAATGTTGCGAGCTCGCTTACAAAGGAATTACCACGAAACACTTTTTTCGCTGTAATACGCTATTAATACTAAATTGATCGAACATCGTACGTTTCGTTGTACGTTGAAAATGAATCGAAGGTCTAGGTTTGTAAATTCACGATACGGTTCAGTCGAGAGGGAGGAACCCGGCGGGAACAATGCACGGACGAATAAAGATACAGCGCACTTCAGCAGTATGTTTCCCTGGCCAATAATACGGCGGATCGACGAACACGTGGCAATAAAAATATTTTCAACACTGCTCGGTTCACCGCCGTTGGCAATACGAACCGACGAGGCTAAAGCCTGGCGAAGCATTCGATGTAGAAAATATTGGGATTGCGATCTTCGTGCCTTGGTGCACGTAGCGCCAGGCCCAAACGGGGATGAATTTAATGCTCGCCCCATCACTGCCTTGCCCGGAGTCAAATCCCGGGCACCAGAGGTCCAACAGGATTATCGTAATGGTCCGCTAAGGTTCGGCAACGGCTTTCGACCTCCGCTGCCGTTCAAAACCCTGGAACGGCTTGGCGCACGAATTTCACGTAGTGAACTCTCACGTAGTGAACTATCGGGTACAAAAGCGGAGACAATCCTTCAGTTATCAAAGTTATACACACACACACACACAGAGAGAGAGAGAGAGTGAGAGAGAGAAGGGTTATGCGCCAGTTACGAAAATTGTTCCACGACACAACGGAGCTATTTCCCATGTTTCCACGCGTGTCACGATTTAGTTTCAACGAGCTCGACTCGTAACTCGAAGAAAATTAGTTGGAGGCGATTTTCGACCGACGTGGATAATCGCGAGTGCCGCTAATGTATTTTTACGACGTCACTTTGCTTTAAAATTAGGACGGCAACGGGACGTCGGTTAATGGAGAAATAATGGCACGGCGATTAGAATTTTACTTCCCTTCCGTAGAATTCCATTACCGATGCGATCGACGTGAAACGATCGGTCGCTGCCTATGGAAATTTCCCCGGCGTCTGCCACGACGTCGGCCGCTGCTGGAAAATTCACCGCGACGCTATTCAGATTATACGCAATTAACGGTGGAGCAGGCTTTCGCATAATGCATCGCGAAGTTTCCGCGACGGGGATAACAATTCGCGCGTACAGCGCCTGGCCCCGGCAGCCCCGGTGGAAACATTTGTCCGTTCGTTTTCACGCTGGGCCAGGTGTAGTTTTTCTCTCGTCAGCTTCATTATCTCCGCGAGACACGTTCCCCGTCCGATGCAATGAGATTGCCGGATATAGAAGAGACAAGAGAGGCTAAGGAGGACACAGGGAAGAAAAGGACTCGCCGTCTCGTCGGTTACTGTTTCCAGAAACGTGGAACGGGGCGGGGGGGGGGGGGGGGGATGAACTGAGAAACGGCGGGTCAGCACGTAGCAAACTCGTTCCTCTCTCCCTCTGTGTGTTCCTCTCTCGCCGTTTGTTCTCTTCTTTTGCTCGCACCGCTCGTCACCGCCGTTCCTCCCTTCGGGTTTTCCTTCTCTCCGCGTTCGTTTCTTTATTTCCTTCCTCGCTGCAGTCTCCTGTCTCCGGTTAACGTCGCGAGTCACGTCGTGTCGAGAAGGGTTTTGCGAGCCACCGGATGACTGACGCCGGGTGATACGTCGCTTTCTCGCGTGACGTCACTCGCCCTCCCTCGCGAGAGAAAAGAAGCTGATAGTGTCGGTGGCGTTGCAGAGACGGGAAGAACAGAGGCGGGGGTGGAGGACGGAAGAGGTGGCAGGGTCACCGCCGCGAAAAGCTCCTTTGGATACGCCAGAGGGGTTGAGCGTTACAAATGACCGCGGTGCTATGCATATCCAACCAGACCCGAACTGCGACAACCGGGCTGAGAGAACCCACTCCCACCCCCCACAGTTGAGAAACATCTCTCGTTCTCTAATATGTCACTGACGAACTTCCTGTTCCATCTTACGGCTCTCTTCCTTTTCCCGCGTTTTCGCCTCTTCTTCTTCTCCTTCTTCCTCTTCTTCTTCTTCTTCTTCTTCTTTCCAGTGTACTCGCGACAGGCGCCGTTATTGGAAAATTTGTTTTCGTCGTCTCGCGAAATTACGAAAAATTTCAGCCGGCGTTCCGCTCGTCGAAAATTCTCGGTTCGTGCCAGCGCTGCCGTAATTTTTCCGGCAGGAACACCGTAGTTTTTCCCCGAGGCAGGAACTTTGATCGTCGTATCGACGAGTGGCGATTAAAGTCACGGACGCGTTCGTCCGGTTATTAAAATCCCAGCCGCTTTGTGAATTGTTCGAGGCTCGTGCGTTCCTCTCCGCTCGCGCGCACTTTTTCCACTCTTTCACGGATACTTGCGCGAGAAACTCGGGCTTGAAAGGAATTTTTACATAAATTTGTAAGCGACAGGGAGGGAAATCACGCGCGATGCATCGCGCTCGCCGTCTGGTAACTCGCCCCTTATTGTTCTTTATAGGGCGGTTCTTCTCCGCCAGCGACGCGACGAAATGGATTACGCGCCGATGGATGCAGCCCGATAATTCCTGATCAACGCGCTTTTGCTTTAAGATTTATCGGCCCGACGCCTATTTCGCGTAACGTGAAAATAAATGGAGACGATTTCCCTCCGTATACCGTGAACGGATCTCGTCGCACCCCAAAACCTGTTGATACGTCGCTGAATGGCGTGTATAGGAGAACAAATATACGGAAAGTGGCATTGCAATTGTGACCGTGCTTTATACACGGACGGCTGTTTTTTTCCATCTTTGCGCGTTCCGTACCCCCCCCCCCTCCTCCCGTACTCTAGTATCCAGTGGCGGCCGCAAAAAGCACAAAAGAGAAAAATATGAGAAGAGGGATGATGTGCCAGCGAGGAGAAAAGAATCGCAGAATCCGACACGAATGGAGAGAGAGAGAGAGAGAGAGAGAGAGAGAGAGAGAGAGAGAGCAGTTATGCATAGTGCGATGGAGGAAGATGGATAAGTGGCAGGCAAAGGAAGAGGGCTAATTCCTACAGAGAGACGGAAATGTGGGGTTGAAAAGGGGGAGAACGGAGGAAATGTGGAACGAAAGACGCAACGCGTTGACCTTCGCAAGAAGGAAAGCAAGGGAGGGAAACGTGGAAGGCGATCACGTTTGCATGCAAATGCTGCGCGCCGCGCGGTAAATGTTTCTGCACGATAAAAGTCTTGTAGCGACGCGGCAGCCATAGCGCGAATTTACGTACTCCTCCGCCAACCCCGCCAACCCTTCTACTTCCAGGATGTTCGGCTTATACGGTCGCTAAGTGTCTGCAGATATATGTACACAGAGGGGGCCAGGCGAGGCACTTCGGTGCATCCGAATTATTAAGAGCCCCTAAGCCACTCTTACCACCCTCCTGCACTCTCTGCCCTCGGGCCACATTCTGTGTCGTGTCCATGCTACATTATCAAAGACGAACCTTGTATCCGTATCAGTACAGGTGTCTACACAACGAGTTCTTAAAGCTGTGCACGTGCGCCGCATCTTTCGGTTCTTCCTCGGTTTTACGCCACCGTGTCCGCGTGTCGATACATGGAGGTTGTAACAGAAGTAACAGAAAGATGGGAGAAATTGACGAAAATCGCACGTGGCAGTAACTTTCGTTGCACGTGTACGAATGTTGCCGCTTCGCAAGTTACGCGGCAGCATTACGCGGGATCAATTTGTTCGAGAGGACAATTTAGAGGGATGATGCATGGCAAATAGAATGTTTCGTAAAGGAGGTTACCGAGACAAATCGCTCTCCTGGCCCCCTCCCCCTCCTCACCCCTCCGCCGTGTGGTTTTAGCCGGTTTCCGTTAATTTCTCCCGCTAGGAAAATCCTAATTAATGAGGGTGCATTACACGACGTGGAAGTTGTTTCCATACGGTGGAACGGAGGTTAGGACGTTGGGGGTTGAAAATTGGGCCAGATTGGTCGAGATTCGCCGAAGGAGAAAGATGCGGTAAAGAGGGACAGGGGGAGAATGCGGAGGCGAGGGGAGTGCACCAACTAATCGGGTAATTTTTCCGACATCAGTCGGTGAATATCAACGCCGCCGTTGAGCCCCTGTGGCGTTAAGAACGACAAACGATCGCCGATCCATCTGGCTCAACGCGACTTCGTACCATCAACCACTCGTTCCCCACTCCGACTCCCTTTTTGAACCTGTCCTTCTTTCCCGGGGATTCGAATCCCTCCTCCGGCATGGTGAAACGATCGCGCCCAACTCACCCTTCCAGACGTGTTTTTCGAGTACGGAACTTGCACGCGCACACGTACAGGCGTAAGTACAGGCACGTCACAGGAAGCCAATAGGGACAGAAACGACACGCGGGATCGCCGTTTCGCACCCCTCGAAGCGATCCTTCCTCAAGCGTGTCGAGATAATTGCCAGTCAGAGGGTGCACGAGCACGCGTGCTTGAACCTGCTGAAGGGAGCATTGTTGTAATCGGAAAGCAGGTTAGATAGCATCGGCGGAGTTCAATCGCGCGGAAAATGTAGGTCTAGGAAATTGTCGCGGCATTTTCGTCGATTTTTCCTCGATTTTCTTTTTGTTTGCCATCGCCCCGTATCTCTCTCTCTCTCTCTCTCTTTCTTTCGCGCGCGCTTCCTTTTTCCTTTCTCTGCGCCGTTAGCGTTAGCACCCGCGAGTTTAATCTCCGGCGAAACGGATTTCACTATCGGAAGAACTACTGTCGCCCGAGAGTAGATCCCGAGGCGATGGGACGTGGACGTTATCAAGTGAGTTGCAACATGGGAAAAGTTCGAGTATCTGCGAACAAGAGGAAATCGTGTAGCGAGAGAAAAGAGTAACCGCTTCTACCGAGAGGTTAACCGGAAACGGAAAAGGTCAAATCGCGTCTGCGGGCAAGCTCGGGTGGTCGACGAAGAACCGCGATAATTGGAACAAAGAGACTTATAGTTCCAAGGGCCAGGACGAATCCCCATCCCTGATTTGCCCTTTCATTTTCACCTATCTCCTCCTATCCTCTGTTCTTTCTCTCTCTCTCTCTCTCTCTCTCTCTCTTTCCTTCCTTTTTTACTAGCCATAAGTTTAACTCTTTCGAACTCTGTTAGAGCGGCAACACTACTTCCTTTGCGCCAGGAAAAATTCCCTTTATCTCGTCCCTCATTTTTCCCCCTTTGCTTCGCACTCGTTTTGACTTTCTCCTTCGTCTATCTTTCTTTCCGCCACGGTCGTAAACCCACTTTGAGATCAATCTGAATTGCCATTTCGTTCTGCGAGACACGAGCGTCCGTTCGAACAAAAGTAGTGCACTAACGAAACGTCGGGTCGATCGATCGACCTTGCATTTACGACTAATGGTTGGAATATTAGTTCCCCATCCAAACGACCGATGAATCATCCTCTTGCATCGGAACGACGATAAACGAGAGTCACGCTGCAAAGACGTGCACCGTTGTCGTTCAATCGTTGCCCGCTGCGTGAATTCTTAGGTTCAGTTTCCCGGTACAGATCGTGGCACGTCACTCGCGTAATGGAAATCCGAAGCGTAATTTTCGCGATCTCGAGCCACCGCTCAGACAGTGTGAGACGCAAAGAACGACAAAAGCGAGCGAATGAGGACACAACTGCGGGCAATGTATTTTCGAGCGTCCCCAAGGAGGAAACCTCGGGTTTCCACGCTAAACCTGTTGTTCGAGTTTCCTTCGGCGCCCTCTAAGTGTCGTTCAATCACTGTCCGTAGAATACCTATTTCGCGACTAAATGAAGTTAGTCTCTTCCTTCTTGTGTTTTTTCCCCGACGGATGTAGCCCGTCGCAATCGCAAGGGAGAAAACGCGAAATCGCACGAGAGAGAGAGAGAGAGAGAGAGAGAGAGAGAGATAGAAAGGAGGACGGCTGATGTAGTTGGCTCGTAACACGCCAGCCGGGGGCTGCATGACGTGATCGGTGTTGTTTCAACGTGGACCGAGAAGAATTCTCGACAAGAGGGAAGTATCGAACGGGGAAGGAGCACGGAGGGAATATAAGGCGGAAGCAATATTGCTCCATGTGGCTGGAAACTCGTTTCGTCCATTAAAGCGCGGTTTCTTGCAGGCCTGTTTTTTACCCTTGAAAGGATCAACGAAGCTCTACCCGACTCTTGGCCCCGGCAGATCGTCGAAATATACATGAGAAACACAACGTATACGTCTAACGGAGCTTGTCTTTATATCGCTCTGGGATACTCGCAGTGACTCAGCCGTGCAAGTCACTCTTCCCCGGACAAAAGCCTAAGTGAAATTTCGTGCCCTCGCTTTTTTCTCTCTCTCTCTCTCCCTCCCTCTCTGTTTCTTTTCCTCTGCCCGTTACCACGCTGGCTGCACACGCCGCTCCTCCATGTCTTCGCGACAAATCGAAATAAAAGATTCTCCTTGGCCTGGCAAGACGTCTTAACCGCGGCCGTTTCAAAATTTCCCTATCCCCGTAGTTCTTCGACGAGGTTAAAATCCTCGCAGGCTTCGACAAAAACCATCAGAGGACGGACTGGAACGTTGTTCGAGAAATTAGTTCCCGGAATACTTAAACGTGGATATTTCTCGCGGCGTTTCGCGATGAGATACTTTCGAGATACTCGATAAAGTATTTCAGCGAGATGCAGTTTGAATAAAAAGCCAGGAACGACGGATTATCTGGCGAAAGTAGAACAAATTGATTTGCAACTAACGGTGGAATCTTGCGTTTATCGAGGTAGCGAAAGAACATTAAAGGGAAGTTTAAAGGAATTCGTAAGGTAGCGCCGAAAGGAACAAAAACAGGAAAAATCACAAGGGGGAAACACTTCCTATTAATTAACGACTTTTTCAGAGGCTGTTTACTGTAGATTCGAGCTTCGACCAGAGGGATGAACGATCCTGAAATACCATGGGTATATCGCCGGTGAAAAACCGAGCACGTCCTACGTGACGAAGGCTTTTGCGGTAGGCGAAGTGTATACCTACGCGTGCCACGACTCGAATAAAGGGGATAAGGTTTGGGGCTAGGAACATCGTTGATATATTGCACGAACTCCATATCTTCGTATTAACGCACACAAAAATAGACAGCCCTCGTTTTTCACGAGTAATAACCAAATACTACATCCGAACCAGTTGCAGCTACGTTCATCACGCTGATAAATCCTGTGCATCTTGCGCGCTCAGCCGGTAAATAACTTCAGTTAACCGCGATAATTTCGCTTGTTAGTGCATTTTCTTTTATCGATGTGATTTCGTCGGTGCTAATCCCCTACCAATAGTGTCAGAGGTCTCAAAGCTATTTTAGAAAAGGATCAAAAGTTGCGTACACCTGTCAGATGTTCTAATGGAGACACCAAACAGCGTAGAAAAGTCGTAACCAGGGAATAAATCCCTGCCACGGGTGATTTTAATTCGAGTCTAACCTGCATCAGGTTATCAGCTGCAGAGATTACGGAAGGGTAGTTTTTTGCGGTGGCGAAATCTAGATCTCTAAAAAGAGGGGACCTGTGAGATAGGAAATTTGTCGGGGTTATGCAGAGGACAGGGTTGTTCGTTGCGCGTAAAGAGGGGTTTACCTGGCAAACTTAATAAGTGAGCCAAGTTTTCTAATTATTCAAGGCAATCAAGTTTATTCAAATTATTCAAATAACGTCCTGCGGTATTTAATATTGCAGATTTTAATATTTGGTCGGTTCTTACTCGAAGCTTGCTCCATTTGCTCGCACGTTTGCGTAATTGTAAATCGTATTACTGGACGATCTCGTATTCGTCGAACGGTTAAATATTAAATATTTGAAATAATTCACTTAATTGGAGGTAAGTTAAAATTCAAATTACACGTGCGCGCGTACTTACACCGGGCGTTAATATTTTCCTGGAATTTACCAGAACGTACGGTCGCCCCGTCATCGCGGCTCGTTAGTATAAATTAATATTACAACGTATAATATTTGCTGTACGTAGCCCTAATTATTCAGTATTCGCTCGAAGAACAAATCTTTTCCGATAATTTCATTGCCGTGCGTTTCTCTGCCCGCGAACTTTGCTAAGTTTTCTCGAGCACAGTTAAAATCTGAAAGCACACCGTCCCAGATAGCATGATTTCGTGGTTCGCGACGACCGTCTCTCTCTCTTCCCCGGGCTTTAATGGACCATCGGAACGAAGTCACGAGGGCAGGATGCGCGCCCTCGAGAAACGACATGAAATCGACGGTTAACCAGTCGATTTTGCACATACGCCAGCTGCTGAGAGCGAAAATTCGATTCTTCCTTAGGCACCATTAGACCTTGGGTGAACGTGCTGGCACGTTAGAGTCTGTCAATCGGTGTAAATTGAACGAGGTGGCGTAAAACGATTATATTCTTTCGGTCTCCGACCAGAGGCCACTAACGCGCCAAAGCGGTTCGTAATAAATTTTCATCTCATAATCAGAAATTCCTCTTCACTGCGAGAAAAACGTGTGTCGCTATGTGTGTCACGTATCATTCGGAAGACTGCGAATTGAGAGATTCCTCAATTTCATTGAAAGTGTTTGAAAACATCCCAAGTCGATTAAATCGGCATCTTTTGTCCCACTTGCGTCTTGTAACGTGAGAGCACGGAAGTCGTTCTCGTTATGCCAGCCCACCGATGCCCTTTCATAAAATTTCACCCAATGACATATCTCAACAGCTATAAAAATTTTCTGCTTCCAGAAACACACATTCGGTGGAACAGATACAGTTCATTTTCGGTCCCCATCCGTTGAAATAGCTTTTCCCGTGTCGCACGGTTCAACGCGACGGAGACTGTGAAACTGACGTGTCAGTGCTTCGAATCGCAATAAGTACACAGAAGGAGCGTGGTTTAGGACAGGAACTGTAATCCCCGTGGAAAGTTCCGTCAAGTCAAATACGCTGTTAGCCAGCGACTGAATGCGCGGCGACGGTATCAAACAGGCGGCAGCTACGCGACTTTCATGTACGCTGCACTGCGTGCCTGCTCATTAGTAAGCGAACTTTCTACCGTATTTCGGCAGCGTTCGTCAAAATTTATTTTTCGATGGGTGTACACGACGGAGACACGACGTGATTCGGGCACTGCCGCCGATTTCTTTTCTCAGCGTGCACCAACCGAAACTCTATGACATACAGAGAGCTGTATGTTGGCAAGGCGTTGGATGATCGTACGCGTGTGTTCCGTTGTTCGTTGAACTCTCTGTCGCTACCGAAAGAGATCGTCAGCGCTAGCCGTGCATACGATCGTGCGTCCTCGTCCCATAAATTCCAGTGTTTAAGGATGCGAGCGGCCGACGGGGACCATTCGAGGAGTAACAGTTGACACGAATAGTTGCGACGCGGTGCGCGCGTGTTTTGCCGCGGCATTATGCAACGTGCACGTTACGTCACGCTTACGGTGTTTCTTGCGCTCCGTGCACGATCGTGAAAATCGTGAGCAAAGAAAACACGTGGCTGAGGGCTGAATGCTGCCGCTGCGACTGCTGTGCGGTTCACCTTGGTGCTAGAAACGCGGGTGGAAGCGGGCAACTCGGGATAATTGCATTCTGGACAAATGCAACTAACATTATAATGTAAATTAATGTTTCTTCGTCAGGAGAAGAAAGAGAGGAACTGGAGAATTACGTTCCGTTAATTTTTTACGCGCCTAGATAATTGTACGATTATTTTAAGCGAGCAGGTATGATGCGATATAATAAAGCAATAACAGCAGTGAGCCAAGTTGAAGCGTTTTGCGCGATAATGTAGCGAAGGAGGATAGAGAAGTCCGCTGCGTTCCCGGTTATTGCACCCTGGTGACACCAGACGGTCGAAAAAGGGTTAACGATCAGGTCATTGTACCCACAGATGACCTTCCTAGTGGCGTCGGATCCGTTGACCAAAAATACTCGTAACGAGCAAACGCCGCTATATACGGGCATTGACAAAACGACTCTAAAGGGGTTAACAGTCGTAACGGACAATCCTGTGTAAGATATCATCGGAAATAGACGACGCGCGCTCGGTTTCTGATCTTCTGCGAACGATACGATCCGTGATTCGGGCGATTCTCGTGCCAACCGAGAAAGAAACGGCTGCCATCGAAACGAGAAAACGTTGAACTCGTCAGCGTGCATCCGCGGCTTTGCAATCGGCGAACACACCAGCTCGATGGGATATATATTTTCCGTACGTGTGGACGCAGCGAGAATAGAAGAAGAATGGAATTAACGGGGGCGATACCGGCGATGGTGGTCGTTTTACACGCTGATGTTCACTAACAAACGTCCTGTCGGTCTGCTCCATAACTAACAGCAAAAATCGACGATCCAATGTATCTCGGTGTACAAGAAAGCTTTCGAGGGCTGGGCTTGGATCCAACAACAACCGCCATATTTATGGTGCCGGGCCGTCTTAACCCACTGAGAGAACCGAATGTATCCGAGAAACCGAGTCGAAGTTGAGAGGTTACGGGAGGTCAGGTTCCAGCGCTACGTAACACCCAGAATTCATCAAGAGCGTATTAGCATTATCTGAAAGTCAACACGATCGTTTCTCACAGTCGATCGATATTATTTAATGCGTATCGTGCGCATTAAATTTCCCCATTTCTTACTAGTTTTCTTGCAAACACTCGGCATGTTCTCGCTGAAAATATACCGAGAATGTTTGCGTACGCGCGTCCCAGTAACACGAATACCAACGCCGTTGCATCGAAAATACGTACGACCGTAAAAGGGTGACGTACGGGTAAAAAAGGAAAAAAGAGTCTGTGGATCCGGTGGTTATCCTCCCTACGCTGTGGGGCGATAGCTCGGCAACGATAGCTCGGACGGAAACGAGGTGCAGGTTTGATAAGTGGAGCCGGTCTTCTAATTCCATTCGCCATAAATGCCGCTTACGTATCTAATCTGGCATTCTTGAGCGCTGTAGCAGCGTCTACAAAACAGCTTTTAACGAACGCGTAGAATTCATGAATCACGTCCAGCGACACAACGCCTTCATCTCTCTCTCTCTCTCTCTCTCTCTCTCTCTCTCTCTCTCACTCCCTCTTTTTTCCCGCTTGTTGACTCACGACCGATTATTCATTTTCGTATAATTCTTCGTTCGTAATCGACATCGAAATGTCGGATAACGTTTGCGAACACGAAGTTTGTAAGAGCGATAAATTTAACGTGAGATCACATACAGATTTGGATTCGTAAGTATAAACAATGTAAGTGACACAGTTTCTCCGATTTACATGTATCAAGTGGCAGTCTCGAAAATGTCCGCAGTGTTGTCCCTGCGTGGAGATTCGCAGATGTTGGTTGCAGAGACAAGATGACAATCACAGTTTGAAAATAGTTGAATGTATACAATATTAGGAATGATCATCGGGCTGAAGTTCAGCCAGTCTATTCGAGTTTTGGCTCAAAGAACAGAGAGTGTAATTGACGCCGTAATTTACTACCACTCAAACGGGAACTAATCGTTTCTCGTGCCAATGCTGGACTGTTGGATACCACTAAAAAGGATCCGTAATTACAGTACGGTACAAAAAAGAGCACGGACATAACGATCCTTCGCCAAAACTTGTCTACAAATTAGCCCTCGTATATTAATAAACGTAACCCATTATTCTCGTTACGGCGCTTGGAACGTACTAACAACAAGTAAAAGTTAAGGAGAAAAAGAAGAGAGGAGGGATGGCACAGTTTGCATTGCTGCGTATAAAGCAGTTCCGTTTATCGGAAGCCGTCGCAATCTCGGTCGCATCATTGAAGAATATTTTGGAAGAAAATGGTACGCGAGTCGAAGATGATTTTACGCCACCGAGCAGTGCTGCCACGACGCGAAACGGTCGCCGGCCGCGATAGCGCGTCGCCGGCAGCGAGCGCGCGCTCGGTATTACTCGGCCGAGTTCGGCCCTCCTCGCGTACAGTTATGGCAAGGGAACGTCAGTCACTCTTCGGCGCTCGCGCGGAAGAGTCTGTACGCATTAAGCGTTGGGGACGTCGTTGCTCCTTGCGGAGTGTCAAATATCTCGTAGATGTTTCTTCGTTGTTCATCCCCGGCGACGTGTACCTAGCCCGTGATCGTTGTGATCGACGCGATCGAGTACAGTGACACGAGTACGCCACGTTCGCAAGTGTCGCGGGAA